>QVTF01002805.1:0-263003 GCA_003573665.1 Oxygymnocypris stewartii
CACTTTTCTTGTACTGGTAAGTGTTGCACGAGCAACATCCTGCGTTCCTGAACTATGTTTTAGATGAAAGATTTGAGTTGTTATGGTACGTTCATTTTGAAAAATTACACTACTGAAGTTATCTACCTTCTCTGATATTTTTCGGGAGGAATCTAAAGAATTTGGGCATAGTATTCACAAGCAAACTACAAAAGTTGAAAGTGTTCGTTAAATTGCCATATGTTTGTCACCCGTAAGCGACAGTAGCTTGCCGTGTGGATGACAGCTCTCAGACGAACTACAGGCATGTTATTACGCGATTTAGTTATTATTTTAACGCATTTAACGCACTTCTCAATTTAAACTTTTGATAGGATTATTGGAAATACTGACTGACTACAACTTAGGTAAAGTTGGTTTTATATTCGCACATTCACAAGAATTCACACATTTCCGCGTTCAATAACTTTGTTAATCTGCATCAAAAAAGGCTAATTTCGGTCAGTTATCATTACAGACTACTATGAGAACAAAGCAGAACACATTTTTCTGTAGAACTCGGCGTTTTAAAGAAGCTGATAAAACATTTACTTGCGAATGTCCGCTGAATGTCCAATGTAGTGTGGTAAGCAAGATAGGGACCGTCTAAAAAGTTCTATTTTTTTTCATTGTTTGCAAACAGGCAACTACATTTATCACAAATATAACTCACTCACATTATGCCTTCTAATGCTCCTTTAGCAACAATAAAAAACTGCAATATAATTATGCTGTTTGAAGAATTGTTTAGGAAATGACAAATAATGAACATATACATGAACTGTAATTTTGTAACAATACATACAACTGGAAAATCATGTGTAATCTCCTGAACATAGTTAATCTATAATTTAATTGTATAATGGTTATTTATTTATTTATTTATTTGCCTCAAAATGAACAACAACTGTGTTGGTGTTAACAATGACATATGATTTATTTCAATAGGTTTTGAAAGCATGGATCGACTGCTCCAAAGCAAGTTGGAACATCTTGTCTGGACCCTACAGAACACACTGCAGCCCATCTCTTGCTGTTTTATTCACCTCTGTTTATTTCTGGTTTTAAGTGTGATAAACATTGTAACAGTGTTCTCCAGGTGTTGAGTTGAGATGAAAGGAATGGCTAAAATAACTTTTATGTTTTCCTGTTGTATGAAATCTTCATTTAACATGACACTCTCACAATATCACAATTTATGTGCATTGATTGATGTTTACAGTCCTGCAGAAATATCACTGTCCATGATACTGAATCCATGAGATTATTGACAAGTACTCTGAAAGCATGACAGCAAACAGGATGTTTATTTTGTGTAAACACTTCAGAAAGTAATGGCAAAATGTTCTTGTGGTTTATAAATAAATTGTGCCTCACTCACGTATTCTACAATTGCTTGCTCTATATGTGTAATTTCTACCTACATTGTATTCAAAGGTGATATTCATTGACACTCCTTCCAATTCAATAACTTTCTAAAAGAGCCTCACACCTTCACAAAACTAATTTCTAAATATTCATCTGACCTTGAAGAACATAGCAGAAGCCTTTAAACTACAACTATTTGCTCTAAATGATACATTTTCCATCATCTCTCTATTAGATGGGATTCTTCATAGAGACACCTTTCAGTTCAATAACTTTTGAAAAGAGCCTCACACCTTCACAAAACTAATTTCTAAATATTTATCTGACCTTGAAGAACATAGCAGAAGCCTTTAAACTACAAGTATTTGCTCTAAATGATACATTTACCATCATCTCTCTATGGTATGGGATTCTTCATAGAGACACCTTTCAGTTCAATAACTTTTGAAAAGAGCCTCACACCTTCACAAAACTAATTTCTAAATATTTATCTGACCTTGAAGAACATAGCAGAAGCCTTTAAACTACAAGTATTTACTCTAAATGATACTTTTCACACATCTCTCTATGGTATGGGATTCTTCATAGAGACAACTTTCAGTTCAATAACTTTTGAAAAGAGCCTCACACCTTCACAAAACTAATTTCTAAATATTTATCTGACCTCGAAGAACATAGCAGAAGCCTTTAAACTACAAGTATTTGCTCTAAATGATACATTTACCATCATCTCTCTATGGTATGGGATTCTTCATAGAGACACCGTTCAGTTCAATAACTTTTGAAAAGAGCCTCACACCTTCACAAAACTAATTTCTAAATATTTATCTGACCTTGAAGAACATAGCAGAAGCCTTTAAACTACAACTATTTGCTCTAAATGATACATTTTCCATCATCTCTCTATTAGATGGGATTCTTCATAGAGACACCTTTCAGTTCAATAACTTTTGAAAAGAGCCTCACACCTTCACAAAACTAATTTCTAAATATTTATCTGACCTCGAAGAACATAGCAGAAGCCTTAAAACTACAACTATTTGTTCTAAATGATACTTTTCACACATCTCTCTATTAGATGGGTGCGTACATTGAGTCCTTCACTTTAAAAAATATAGCAAAAAATATATATATATATAAAATGGGCAATCTTGTATTTTCCAACCTTATAGAATATTGTACTAAGCCTAAAACCTGAAACAAACTTGGATTTTGCTTTCATTTTAAAAGTGAAACTAGGCTATACTTGTATTTCATGGCGCTGTCCACGGTCCTGATGCTATCTACACCTTAAACTTTCAATAATTGTCCAGTCTTTGCCCAAGTTAACCCCAATTCACTTTGTTATTAAGCACACTCTAAAGGACACACCACACCATGGGGATTGGCTTATTTATTGCATTTAGCTGTCTGTGAAAAGCAGTTATATATACAGGTTATATTTATTAAATCCACAGTAGGCTGTATTGCACATTTTATTTCATTGCACATTTTACTCCTTATTTTATTTTATTTTTTCTTTCTTATTTTTAAATTTGATTCTTACCTATATTTTATATATTTTCTCTTGTGTTATGTTTCATTTTTTGTTACTTTTTTTTGCACTGTCCATTGAGCGGACCTGTCCTGACCTACATTTCACTACTGATTATGCCCTGTATGATTATGTGACGAATAATAAAGAACCTTGAACCTTGAACCTTGAGGTTACAAATTTCACATAGTGGAACAAACAACTCCAAAACCTGTTCAATGTGCACTGTTGCTGAAGTCTACATGCATTGAGCTGTGTGTAGCAAGTTTCCCTGCCCACATAAAATACTATCTTTAGAAATGTGGCATTCGAATTAGGAAATAAACATTTACGTTTTTTAAAGCATTTTGGAGATAATAAAGGCAAATTATACAGTATAACAATTAAATATTAAAGTAAAAACAAAAGGAAAAAAATAGTAAGTAAAAATTACATACAAACTGTATACTCTATATACAGACTACAGACTTATACATATTTTTACTATACCACAAAATTTGTGTCTGATTGGTACATCTCATGGATTTAGAAATTACAACCTTGTTTAATTACAAGTCAATTAAACAATTATTTCAGTATGACAGACTGGGATATTTGTGGTGACAACGACGACATAATGGAAACATGTTAACATCAGTGGCGACTTCTGGATTTTTTTTGTTGTTGGGGGTGCTAAGAGGGGGCTTAACAGTTCAGAGGGGGTGGTAAAAAAACTAATTAAATTCAGAGAAAGTATAATGAACGCCTAACTTTAGTTATCAGCAGCTTTCTTTATATTCAGGGGGAATTGGAATTCCCTGTGATGTAACAGGGAGTCATTCTTCTGCCTGGGACACCTCAAAATTGCTACAATCAGCTCTGTAGGTGCCTTCTTCCATAGCATGTCGACCTATAATGACATGAAGTTCATACAGTAAATAATAGCGTGCCTTCATATACACAATACATATTTTTCGGTTTTGTACTAATGACTTCATTACCTCTTCATCTACAGTGAGTACCTTTGCAGGAATCTGACTTGTGTGACAACTTGAACGTTTCTTGCTCTGTGTCACATCCAGCCTTCTTTTTTTGGGAACAGGTATTTTTTGTGGAACAGAATAGAATTTAGATTTGGTGGATGGGAAACGTTCTTGGTTCTTCTTCATCCAAGTTTCTTGAGACTGATCGAGGTTCACAGGTGTCTCAGGTTGGAGCAACAGCTTTAGTGGAAGGTTATGCTGAATGATACTCTCCGTATATCTTCCTTTCAGAGACTGATGCATTTTTATAATGAAGGTTCCTGGTTTGTTTTGTTTCCCTTTCTCCATTATGGAATGTTTCACAATTCCAAACCATTTTTCGACGTGACAATTGGTATCTCTTGTTTTTGGGTGTTTCTTTGTTGTCACCAAGTCCTCTTTATGAGATTCATACCTACTCAGGTCTCCCAACAGCAAGCCACTCCAAAGAGGAAAAATGGCAAGGTAGGTATCAAAGAGGAAAGTGATGATGCCTGGACAAAAGTATGGGTTGTCCTCTTTTACCAAACATGTGTCTTCACCTGCCTCTTGTTCCTTCACCTCTTGCATGGCCTGCTGAAAATAAGCAGTGAATGGTGATCTGCCAGTGACAGTCGCTGCATGTCTTCTGTCTTCACTTTCACACTTTTCCCAGTCTTTAGATTGGGTCGTTTCTTCCAGTGTATCCTCTTTAGATCTTGAGATTACACTCTCCAAAACACAAAGACTTTCTTTGACAAGCTTTGTATTTTGTGGGGTTGTGAGCATGGCACATAATGCACGGAACACGATTGTTGATTCAGTCATGTTGCTGGCATTTTGGAGTCTGGCGAAAGCAAACGTGGCAAAGTCTCTCAGTCCTTTGTCATCTGTTTGCCGACAGATTGCCTGTCTGACAGCTTTCAAAATGTGCGCAGAGCAAATGTGCAGGACAGTGTGTGACTTCATTTCCGCCCATGATTTTTGCCCTATGCAGAACTTAGATGCTCTGTTGAGGTAAGAGCTGATGTGCTCTTTGTTGAAAGCCAGCATCACACTTTGTATTAACGCCCAGCTGTAATCAGTTTCGACCTGGTGAATGTTTATTTGTGTGTATTTTGACAAATGCAATGTAAATTGCATGAGCCAAAATGTGATTGGTGGTGCTGTGTGATCATTGGAGAGCATTTCACAAACAGGAAGAGGTGATGCATCTCCATTCTTTCCTGGAAGAACGATTGCATAGTACAACACACGCTTCGGCTGGTCTGGTATTTTTGAGACAACTCCTCCAGTGGCATCAAGATAGAGGGCCACAGGAGACCTACTTCGCAAATGATGCACAAGAATGCTGAGGCCACACTAATGTCAAGTAATGTCAAGTATTTTGGCCCACATTCATTGAGTAGTCCCTGCAGTAGGTAGATTTCCATGAAGATATCAGAGTGAATGGATTGCTTTTTCCTCATTTCTGAACCTATTACTTACAACACTTTTTTATTGAGACATTCAGTCATGTTCCCAGGAAGCAGTTGCTCTTTTGGTGTGGACTGAAGTGTGCTGTAATAAAGCTGACTGGGTCCATGCGTTAGGGCCTTTGCTATTTTTCCTCTTTTTTGGTTGGTTGCTGGCCTAGCCTTTGTCTCTGAAAGTTTGTGTTGTATGTCTCCAGTTTGTTGGACTAGAATTTGCACATCTTGGTCCGATGCAACAGGATTATTTTGCACTGTGTAGGAGTATGTGGCTGGGCAAGAGGGGAATGTGCAGCCTGCTTTCATTGATAAATATGGAGAGTTTTTTTTCCTGCTCCAGGGAGCCTTGATATGTTGATATTTAAATGAGAGAGTACAAGATGGAATTTTCTCTTTAAAGATGTTGTACACATGGTCTGTCCAAGGTCCTTTTTATTTGGAGGTTTCTTTTTGTGGCCTGATCCTATCCCACAATTTTCTTGCCATAGAGATAAAAAAGGTTTCTTCACCTGTGGACATTCTCTCAAAACATCTACACCAGGCTCTCCCTCCTGTATTTTCATAGTCTCAGGTGTACTCTTTAAACCCTCTGAGTCTGTGTGTGGATCTTGGTAGATAGGTTGAGAGTGGAAGTCTGTCTGTCTTTCAGAAATGTCAGTGTCACACTGGGTGTCCACATGTGTCTGTTCTGTAGCTGTGGTACATAAATGTAATCAATTAATACATGTTCAAGGTTGTGGAGTGGGTAGAAAAAGGGGTGTAAAGACAGAGAAAAAGAGTGAAACAGGTAGAATGAGATGAGCAGAGAGGAGGATGTAAGAAAAGATTACTTTCATTACACTGCTGTAAAGCGATCTTACAGTAGATGAGAAGCACTAGAAGGGAAAGGTTACAAAACAAAGAAACAGCATATAAAGTAAACACACATTGGAATATACTGTCAGTTACTGTACAGCCAACTTTAGCAATACTCATATAAAGAAAGAAAGAAAGACAAAATGTAACAAATTTATTCAGCATCGTCTGCCAAATTGCATTACAGTATTGTAATGTCCTTATTTGTTGTACTATAGCAGTTTCTTAGTGTTCTGACAAAACACTTTCTCTGCCTCCCCTAGCCTACATAGTTGACTCTTAGTCCTGCACAAATAGGCTACAGCACATATAAGGACTACTTGGCTAAAAATCAATTCACCACTCTGCAAGAAGTGCTTTTCTTACTTTGAATTTTTTGTCTTGTTTCCAGCCAGAATCTCTAAAAAATATTACATCAAGAAGGATTTAGTAAAAAATTATTGTCTTGTTTTCTGAAAAAAAACAAGTCAAAATTAAGTGCATTTTTCCTTGAAACAAGCTAAATAATTTGCCAATGGGGTAAGCACAATTATGATTTTTTTTTGTAAAACAGCAGCCACAATAGCACTTATGTTTTATTTATCTTTTCCTTTTTATTCTAAACATTCCCAAACGCATTAACTATCACGAAATACCTCGATTCTCACCTTTATAGATTATGTTATTTGATCTATAGTGGCCGATGGTCAAAGTAGCCTACTAATGTAGTCTATTATGCATAAAAGCCTGTCTGTTTACTTAAGTAACAAATATGGGTATCATGCCATAACATATTTTTAATACGACTGACTTTATATTAATGTGAATTTAACATTGAAAGTTAATGTGAATAAAAACATTGTAGGTTGGTTAGGCTATTTATCATAACACTTTCATTGTACAGAAAGAGAGCAAAGAACATTTTCACTGAAATTCTAGAGTTCAAGCACTCTCAAAAATCTCATAAAAATCACTGAAGCTGTTTACACTATAAAATTAATATCTTTATTACAGATTCATACACACGTCTGCACTTTGTTGTTTCTAACGACATAATTCGCCAGAAAGAGGTAGGTTATTCAGTCAGCGAGCGAGTGAAGAAAACACAGGCATTTTAGCGATGACTCATCTGAACACCTCTGATTGGTCATTGTATTCAAAAGCTCAACAGAATCGTGTGTGATTTGTTATAATGCGCAGTAAATGCGTCTGTGTCTGGATCAGCGCCAGCCAGTGAACGCAGATTTGAATTTAGCAGCTGATGATAGACGCATGTACTAAAAGTTTTGAGAAACGTGTCTGTTTCGAGACCTGTACAAATGTTTTGGAAAATTGGGCCAAATTAATCTCTTACAGTGTGTTAGCAATTGAGAAACACTGTAAAGAAAGAATTAGTAAGGCCATTTCAAATAACTTTTTAATTATTTTAGTATTGTGATTTAATTCTTTTACCTTGAACTTCTGGCTCCTCTCCCAGTGTGATGGTGTCCCCGTCCAACACCTTCTGTAGCCAGACGTACTCTTTCCCTTATGCCTTGTCGGTTTATTCTCCAATTCTCCCATATCCATGCACGGTTTCTTGGTGTGTCATCATTAAATAAATCTATGGCAAGCTGGGATCATAAATCTGATGATTTAGCAGTGTTTCTATTCAAAATATCAGCATTCAGAAGCTTCTTTACTATAAAATCGGTCCCTCCGACCTTTTCCCATAGATCTGATCTTACAAGTTTTACTCCTTTTTTATATCTCCCCATTTTAAAGTGTGACAGATTTAAGTCTGACTATGTCGATACGGTCTACCTAGACTGTCCATCGTCTGAGAATTTGGCATTGTGAGTGGCTGTTGTTCCTCTGACCAGAACCTTAATGTTTCACAACATTGTCCTGTGTAAAAGTGCTTGTCACTGTGAGAAAATATGTGTTATCCTGATGTTTACAAGTAAGTTCAAACTTGAGGGAATGTGTGTGTGTGTGTGTGTGCGCTCCTAGTTGAGTGTTTTCTGCAGGTGTGTGTGTGTGTGTGTGTGTGTGTGTGTGTGTGTGTGTGTGTGTGTGTGTGCAGGGCCGTGCACAGACATTTTGCGGGACAGTGGCTCAAACCAGAAAAAGTGGCTCAAACCAGAAAAAGGGACCCCCAGTGTGACCTCGATAGAAGATAAAGGCAATCACATCACTGCCCTGCAGCAGTCAGCGGATCTGCAGTAAAAAAAAACTGAAGGCTTATTACGCTGCATTAATGGCGCATATTCTCTCTGAGACAACGACAGACGAATCTACTTTAACATAACGGTATATACATGTCTAAAATTATTTCCTTTATGTGTCTTGTGGCTCGTATAGTGAAAAACATGAGAAGAAACGTATTTTGCGTTAAACAGGTTGTTTTTGAAAGTCGGTGCATGAAATAGGCTCTGAATTTTCATTGATGATTGCAGTGTCAATAATAATAATTACAGGCCTATAATTCATTGTATAAATTAATCGACGTTATTTTTTGTAGTTGTTTTTGTTAAACTTTTTAAAATACATTTTCAATGAGGAGTATAGCCTTAGCTAGCCTTTTTTATTATCCTCACAGCGCATCATGCGGTGATTATTGCGGGACAATAATTTAATGTAAGCTAATTTAATAAAACAATGACTCTAATAATAATAATAGGCCTAATAATAATAATAATAATGTATCAGGCCTACATCAATTTGAAATGTTAAATCCTTTTAATATTGCCAATTTTTTATGCTTTTGACAATATCTGTGGCTATCATCTAAACATGAGATAATCAGCACGGAGAGGCTATCACCCGCAATGTGTGCCCGTGTGGAAATAGTTGTATGAATTGTCATCACTATCTATTGAAAAAGATTAGAATTTACCATGCTTTCCTAACAGTTGGCATTGACAGTGACTGACACTTGATGGTCAGACAAAAATTACTAGATATGTAAAAAAAAAAAAAAAAACATTCAATTAAACAGAAAAATAAATAAAGAATCAAATATAAGTTACATAAATAAAGAAAATTACACAATGGAAAAATAACAAAATGGCAACTTTGTTTCTTTTCTATATTAATTCATTATTTATGTTACTTTGTACGTGTCATATTTGGCAGTTGGCATTAGAAGTTATATGACTAATAACAGTGGCATATGAGAAGTTTAATACCACTTAAATAGTCAAATATGCCTTTTTCGAAGCTGCTGAATATAAAGAAAGCTGCTGATAACTAAAGTTAGGCTTTAATTATACTTTCTCTCAATTTAATTAGTTTTTTTACCACCCCCTCTGAACTGTTAAGCCCCCTCTTAGCACCCCCAACAAAAAAAAAAATCCAGGAGTCGCCACTGATGTTAACATGTTTCCGTTATGTCGTCGTTGTCACCACAAATATCCCCAGTCTGTCATACTGAAATAATTGTTTTAAGGTAAGTGGTCGCAAACTATTTATTACAGATACATTTAATTAAACAAAAATATATTGAAAGTTAGTCAACTAAATTTGTTTATTTAAATGTAGCTAAACTAAATTGACAGCAACCACTTACCTTAAAAAATGTAGTACATTCAATGATTCATTTTTTTCCAGTGCAGAGTGTTCCGGCCGGGGAGCAACAAAACACACAGAGATGGGTATTCTCCTTACTCCCTACTTTTATTCTCGATTACAATAGAAAGTCACAAAGTCCACTTTTTTCCTAAAGTGCTTTATACAATATAGATTGTTTCACAGCAGCTTCACAATACTATCAAATACACATTCTGCTGTAAGGCAGCTCTAACAAGTCAATAGTGTAATTATACAGGTCAAGTCAGTTGAGTATTGATTCAGTTCAGTTGCATAACTGTATAAAAATACTCAGTCATACATACTGTACATACAGTGTATATGCATATGCATGTACAGTATGTGTGAGTGCTATGACTAACTCCTGTTCTTCAGTGCACTCTGAACAAGCTAAAGACACATGAAAGTATTGTTTTAATTTGTTCACATGTGTGTAGTTTGGTGTGTATGTGCTTGATCATTTTATGTTTGTGTGTACAGTTAATTTGCCAAAATAGAATGTTATGGGAAATATAATAGTTTTGAAAAACTTTTTAAAAGGGTTTGCTTTTTCAAGTTGTGTGTGTTTATTTGTGGTTTTCTGTGTAGTGTTGAGAAAAAGAGGCTTAGTTTCAAAAACTGTGTAAGCATTTTGAACAAACTTTCCAAATGTATTGAGTTTGCTGTTCTTATAAATATTCCATATACTGGTAAAACATTATGTGTTGAAACTGCCCAATAACAAATATTGACATTCTTATAGCAAAATATTTTTGCTCCTAAATAATTGTTCACTTCACAGCAAACAGAGCACAATTTCTCATAGGTTTCTTTGAAAAGACCCATTTTTCAATGTGAATATGAAGGTTCACATCACATGGCTGTTATCTGAGGCCTGTGGTAACTTTCCATTGTTTTGCATACTTTTTTTTGAAGAGAGGAGGGACAAATAAATGTGTCCTGGGAAAGACGGGCACAGTCAGTGTATGAGAGCTGAATACACAGCGACACAGCTGGACTTCAATGAGCAGATCAGCGAAATGGAGCCACAGAGACGATCATGGCATCTTATGAGACATCCTGGACTCTGTGGTCTGAGAGCTGTGATATGTGCACTGATTGTTCTGGCACTATGTGTTGTTTTAACACTGATTCCAAGAAAAGGGACTGATCCTGAGCCTGTGATGAATGGTACTGCATCAGTCAGCCATACTTTGGGACCAAGACGACTACGAGAAACAGCAAATGGTTATATGGCTAGCTTATCTGACTCCTGGATGGACCATCCCAGCCCTCCTCATCCATACGCTACGAACATGTGGTGGAGACTAGCGAACCATACTGTAAAGGAATATGGGTCAAAGAACTGCTACGTGTGCACACAGTTCCCACACAGCACCACTGGAGTGGACTGGTGGTCTCATCAAGATCACAACACATCAACCTTCATGGCTATGGTGGCTGTGGCAGCAGCTGATTTCAATGACAATCAGAGCTGTGTCCTATATGCAAGACGAGGGATGGACAACTATCCGACTGACAAAAAGACTGTTTGGCAAGGTAGCAACAGTTAGGAATATACCAAGTAATCTTACATGTTACAGTAGAGTTACAGGAAATCATCCTTTAGGGAAAATACCAAAGAGTAAATGCAATGTGATCTACTACGAAGACAATGACACTACTCTTGCCACACGTTGTGTCAAATGCTTAGAAGGGCGCGTCAACGTTTATGGGGTTCCACATCATTCTCCAATAGCTAGACCATACATATCTCACAGGCAGTGCACACGTACTAAATGTGAAGCTGTTTGTGCAGTTGTGCATATACCTGATAAACTGGGCACAGGAGTGGTAGAAAATGGCTACTGGCAGTGTGGGTATGAAATATATGTCTCTCTGCCTAGAAACTGGACAGGAACATGTGCTCTAATTCAACTGCATGGTGGAACAATTATTCTACCCCACCAACCACGTGAATTTATGAGAAGAAAGAAAAGGGGACTGCTTAACATTGCGCAAGACAGCCCAGTGCCAAAAAACCATCACATCTGGACCATCGCTGAGAAATTGCTGGCTTTTTTGTACCTGGAATAGGTGTTGCATCATTAATGGAAGAGGTACAGGTTGCCAGAACTGATTTCTTTCATTAACACGACAAAGATAATGATGGAAGGCATCAAGGAGGAGCTGAGAGGACTGAGACTCTTTGCAAAATCGTTTAGTCTTGGATCAGCTAACAGCCGAGAGAGGGGGCGTTTGTGTGATAGTAGGAGAAACTTGTTGCACGTATATTCCGGACAATGATAATGACGGACATGTCATAGAAGAAGGGATCAAGAAATTGGCCTTCATGTCAAAGACTCTGACAGATAGGGAAACTACTTCAGGGTTTTTTGGGTTGGAATGGTTTAAAGGTATATTTACTAATGTGACTAATGTGAGGCTGATGGTAATTTGCACAGTTTGTTCAGGCTTGTTAATCTTGTGTTTATGGCCATGTATAATGGCATTGATTAGAAATGCTGTGTCATCTACATTTAAATCTTCTACTGCAGGGGCCCAGACCCGTCGCCCAATTGCTTTCTTGAAGGATGTGAGGATCCTCACATGCAAACTGTGTGTGTTTTGCTTCAAGACAACAACCATACATTTGTGTTGTAGTACTTTCTTTTTATGACCATTTATTCTTCATTCATTAATGTATAATCATTATCATGTCATTGTTTTATTACTCCCTTTAATCATATAACCATTTACAATAATCATTATAATCATTTATATACTAATTTAATTGATTTGATTGATTACTCATTTATTCTTGAGTTTTTTCTCCATTGTTGTCTAGTCTTATAACTGTGTTATTTGAAGGGCTGTTTGTCTTCATGAATAAGACAAACGAGGGAATGTTTATGGGATTAATTTGGTGTAACGCTACTTGTTGAATTTGTGCTTATCAGATGAAGTCTGAGCATTGACACATATGCAACTAAGATTATTGAATAAACTCTGCTACTTTTTTCTCATCACTTAGTCTCCTGCTTCTGCTGTTGACTGCTTTATCCTCAGTCAACTTGTTGGCTGATTGTTAACAGGGTTTTGGTATTACACTACTTTGCTGAATTGTGCTGTTACCAGTCAAAACATATATTTTCTGACAGGATGTGGCCAGGGATGGATTTAGCTACACAACTGCTTACACGCATTTTCAAAACTTTTTTTGTTTTTTTTTACTTTACACACAAATCCAAAAATTGCACACACATTAGGCAAAATGCATCACATCTTTATCAAAATGAAGCACTGCATTCTAAAGATCACAAACACTTCTCAAAAACAAACATTTCTCACTCTGTAAGCACCTATGCCATAATATTACATTTTTGGATATATCACACACACACACACAAACCTTTTCAAAACATAAAGTTCTTCTTTCATGAGCTTGTACATTTATGTACAACATGGAAAGAAATTGGCAGAGAGATGTTGAGAAATTCATGGCCAACAAAAAAACATAATCAAGATACTTAATTGAAATGAAGATAGTTCCTGTTAGATTTTGCATGTTACATAAAGAAGTGTGTGTTGTGTTTAGCAAAAAGTTTTGTATTACATTGAAAACTGAGTCAAAGTCCGAGAAATTACTGTATGGTTTTGTAGATTTGATGTTTGAGTGTCATTTTTCTGAAATTCTGTGACAAGTACTGATTTTGCTTTTAAGCAGTTGCAACAAATACCCAGTAATTATGTGCCGTGGACATATTCAGCATTTTGAAATATACAGTTTGTATTTCTTGACCTAAATATGGTTTTGGCCAGAAAATTAAGTAATTGTGTGATGTAGGTGTGTTGCTGTGTTAAGAAAAATTACTTTTTATTTTGGTAATGCACTTCATTTGCAAACTGGTAATAAAAACCACAGAAAAAGAAGAAAGAAAAAGAACAAAAATAAGTGAGGTGATCACTTTAGTACCATGGACAGTGAATCGTTAGCAGGCTGTCTTACAGTTTTATTTATGATTGCTTACACACTAAAATTAAAAAATAACACACAATTAGTGAAACCGAACGCTCAAACACCAAAACCTCAGCCCAAATCTGCACAACTATAAGCACATTCTCAGCCTCACACTTTTTGCAAAACACTACACATATTGTTTTGCAACACAGTAAAGACTTCTCGACATTAGACACAAAAATCTTACATAATGTCACTGCTTTACAAATTAATACACACATGAAGCAACTGATCAAATACAGCCATCAGGTGTGCACACACTTAGGTGCTTAACTGCTAACTCAACAATCAAGGTGTAAACACTAAAAAGGCTACAGATTAATTTTTGTCTTCAACAAAAGTGAAAGGTGGTGGTGCAGCAAGAGGAATAAGGAGAAACATCTTTGGCCTCAGAGATATTTTGAATGTGCTTGGTCAATGTGGTGGTAACATCACAATATTCTGCAATCACGCTGAATGGGGTCCTCCACTGGCATGCCAAAATAGGACCGTACAACACCAACCACATACTCACATTTGTAGACAAATTATTGGACAGACTAGGTATTGGACTAATGCAAACAGAAACTGGTTTCAATATTCCAGTACCTGCCACAACACTCTTTTTTTCCTTTTTCCCTTCTGCATGGCAGTGGAAGGTTTATGATCTTCGACCCTATGTTAGTCCTCTCATAGATTCCACGTAATAGTTGCAGAGTCTGTGTAAGGATGGATTCACCATCCTAGAAGATTCTTCGCTTGCTGTCTTGCGAGGGAGGGCATTGCCTGTGATATGGATGCAGTGGCCATATCCAGCTGTACGAAGAGATGATGCTAAGGTATTTTTTTCCTTTCTCCACAAACATTTATGTAGTATTTTGTATTTGTAATATGTTCTGATTTTTTGCGCAAAATGCAGCCTAATTGCTATGATGTACTTGAAGGATTTTACAATGTGCTGATAACAAAATATTTAATGAATATGCGGTACTTGTGTCATGTGTTGTGTTTTGTCAATATGCTCATGTACTTTACTTAACAATATCTCACAAACAAAAGGAGGAACAAAAGTCACAATATCATAAATAGAAATATTACAAGTGTTTAAGATTGAGCACATCAGTGTTTAATTAGTTCAAACATAATCAAACTATATGAACCATGTGTTTGTCATATGGTACCAAAACTGGGTTTTGTAAAATTATTGTCAAGATTTGAATGAAGTGTTTCGTTTTGCAAAAAATCTGAGATGTTCTGATACTTCTGTGTGTGGATGTGTGAATTGTGTGTAGTGTTTTGACAAAATGAGGCTTCATTTTAAAATTGTGCCTAAGCAATCATGAAAAATTGTAATCCAAACATGTAATTTCTTAGTTGTTATTATATATTTGTAATAAATGCTTAAACAATTAGACATATGAATCAAGACATCCAAATAGATAACATAATACATGAGGAACAGGGGTTATGAAACTTACATTAAGACAAATCACAAACAAACAAACCAAACAAAAAACAAAACAAAAAATAATAAATAGGGAAGAAAGACAGCAATGAAAAGTTATTTGCAAGTAACTTTAACTTTTCAGCAAGCATCATTTTATACTTAGATTCTTTGTTATCAGGGCATTTAACAGAATCATTTAACATAAGAAAGTCAGCCATAAAAGCATTAAAACATGGTTTGGAGTTACACCTTTTACATTTATGTATATGAAATGTACCATATAAAATCCCAATAATCACCATAAAATTAACTGATTTTTTTTAATTATTATTATATATATGAAGACATATTTACATGTTATACCTGAATTCTCTAGATATCAAGATCTTGCCCCCAAAAAAATATAACAACAGTAAAAAAGAAATGATTTTTTTTTCTATTTGATCTGAACAAAATGTACAGCTCTAATCAATATCCTAACATTTTGCTAAGGTGTAGTTACAGAGATATATTGGCAAGGATTTTTAAATGTAATTCCCGAATCTTGACATGCAAAAACGAAATGGGAGCAAGCTTTTTTCAAAATACTATTTTCTAACCAAACATGTAATTTGGCTAAAAGAACACCAGATTACTTATCTGTATTTACTACAGAGTTGATAGCTATTGTTTTAGCTTTGCATTGGTTGTTAGAGACACAGATTAAGAAAGCAGTTTTATGCTCAGAATCACTGGCGGCTCTAAGAAGTATTCAGTCGGGACAATCAAATTGCAGACAACATTATAGAAATAATGCTACTGCTATATAGAGTTCATGCTGATGTAAAAATTGATGTAAAAATCAGCAAAGCAGAAGCAAAGACAATTATTAATCAAGCTTATTAAATCTTGGCAACATAAATGGGAAATGGAGACGGATACGCATCAGTATAAAATCCAAAAGAGAGTAGGATTGAAAAATAATGAGACTGTAAGTGACTCTAAAAGAAGAGAAGTAGTAATAATAGCAAGATTAAGATCAGGACATTCATCTTTAGATGGAAACCTAGATAAAATCAGGAAATATCCTTCTGGATTTTGTGGTATTTGTGGCGACATTGAAACAGTTAAGCATATTTTATTACAGTGTAAAATAAAGACAGAGAAATGCTGGAAACAAAGATACAATCAGAATGTGTCAATACACACTACTAGAAGAAGAAGAAGAAGAAAAAAAAGCAAAATATGTTATTTGTAGATGGTCCCTCAGATAACGACACTCCATAGAGGTAAGCGTGTTTCTCAGCTTCTTTAAAACGCCAAGTTCTACAGAAAAATGCGTTCTGCTTTGTGCTCATAGTAGTCTGTAATGATAACTGACCGAAATTAGCCTTTTTTGATGCAGATTAACAAAGTTATTGAACGCGGAAATGTGTGAATGTTGTGAATGTGCGAATATAAAACCAACTTTACCTAAGTTCTGACCGGCATACGATACACAGAGTCCCGACCACGACCAGTGATTTGTTCTTCCTCAAAACACTCATTGATTCATTGTAGCCAGCATGTGCTACTTCTGTGTGCAACAAGTGCTCAACTACAGTTAAGCTGTGAGCTGAGTTGACTCTTGAGTATGTCTAAAGCCTCTTTTACATAAATATTTTGGAATATATCTGGAAAAATGGTGTTGTTCTGTTGAAAAATAGTTTTGGCATTGCAGAATTTTGTTTAGCTACATCTCTTTTATCCTCTTTTATCACTACAACACCAGTGGCGGCTGCTGGTCTTTCAAAGAGGGGAAGCTCATTTTTGGCCAACATCATAAAAATTTACCATTTATTTATACCTAAATTCTGCCCAACATTCCTTTTCAAGAAAATTTTCTAGCCTACTGTATGTATGAATGAATGAATGAACAAACGATCTAAAAAAAGATATTAAACTCGAAATATGGGAATTAGGTTGAACTGAAACAAGGAATCTGGGTGAAATGTATGATGAAAATTGGCTAGCAATTTCACCAAGCAAATACCAAGAAATAGGTTGCAGCAGTTTGTCTTTCGACTACACTTCCGCGATGGGACTGAGCTCGAATAGCTTCAGTGTCAGTGACTTTTATAGTACAAAATCGCTGTCAATCAAAAGGAGATGCAGTCTTTCGACAGACCCTCCAATCATCACGCAGACGCTCGGAGTCCGGGCCAGCCCACTACTCCATTCATCACAGAGACGCTGAGCGTCCGTGGGCGGGACATAATCGCAGCATTATCCAATGACCGTCTTGTTTCTAAGCACTGAAAAAAACTGTTTAAAGCAGCCCCATTGAAGTCAATGGACGCTGGGCTTCAACAGAGTAATGCACTGTACGCTACGGGAATGAATGAGAAGGAAATCGAGTCAGCCGACCTAAGTAGCTGATTCTGAACGAAATTGTTTTCGTTCGAGATGAACGTGTTTAACGCATTTTTAGTCAATAAAATGTTAACATAATAGTACATATATTTGACCATTCATTTTTTGACAATTATAGGGGAAGCTGAGCTTCCCTTGCAGTCTTAAAGAAATCGCGTCTGTACAACACTCACCCTAGATTAGCTCTGTTCACTCAGACACGTTTGGCACTCTGGCTTTGCATTCACGGAGAAGCAGTTTTCAGGAATTTCAGGAACTCCAGCGTGAATGTAGTTTATGAAGCTCCAAATGTTGTCTATGTAGCTGTCTCATTAGGTTTGAGATATAGCCACTGATTCTTGGCACTAACAGGTTAGGGAAGTCTTTGGTAATGGGTCCCATGTGAGAGTGTGTTAAACCTGTGATAGAATTGTGGACACACCCGGTTCTTTTCCAGTCCTGCCTCTGGCCGGCTAGGGTGCCAGGTGGCTTCTTTCATTTCCAGATAAGGAAGGGCCACTCTGTTAAAAAAATTCTCTTGTCTCCATTTTGCAGTCAATTCCTTGCTTAAGGTTTTTTATTGTTGCTGTTTGGATGTTTCCAGCTCCTAGTAGACTTCCAATATGGGTGATAACTAATCGCTAAAATGTCCAAAAGATGCAGCAGTGGGCTCTTGTTAGTACCACAGGTCATCTTTTTTTATCACCAGGGCAACTTGATGTCACTAAACAAACTCTGTTCATTGACTAATATTTGCCTTAGCCTGATATTGGAGGCTTGATATTTGACTGTTAAATCTTCTGCTCTTTTTAATATGCTATCAGTCAAAGGTTTAGACATATTCATTCATTATTATCACTATTTATCTGCATTTTACAATAAGAGTATATTATGTGATGACTAGGGATGGGTACCGAAACCCGGTATTTAATCGGTCTCGGGGCTAAATTATAAAAGACCAGAGTATCGATAAGCTCTGACGTTAACGGTTCTGTTATCGGTACTAGAGAAATTAAGAAAACACACATACATTTATTATTGCTATATATATACACATTATCTTGCAAATTCTATCCCGCCAGAGTCACCAGCTGTTTTTATATGCAATAATATTCAAACTCTTTTCTATGATGCATTTTTGCTATTCCCAAATCAGAAGCGAGATCGCTCACGTGGATGAGTTCAGCACGCGCAACATGAAAGCCCTGTTTATGATAGAAGATAACTAACCATTAAACACGCTTACACTTTAGGCCTGTGGCTGTTATATTAAACTGAGTCTATTTAATGTTTTTTATTAGCTTCTAAAGATTATAGCCGTGTTTCTTCTAGCACAACTTCCTTCCCTTCACAGCGGCGCGCATTCGTTCCTCCCTGACCAAAACTTAACGTCAGAATCAGATCAATCGTCTGTCGATTGTTGTAAAATACCATCTTTACAGTTACCAAATTGCTGGACATGTTTGATAATAAAATGTTGAAAGTACAATCCGCACGAGAGACGCTGTTCCCCAGGCTGAAGTGTGTGTGTGTGTGTGCGCGCGTGCGCGGCGCGCTCCAAAACAGACAAGCAAAGCACACTTTGAGCTTCGGGCGCGTCCAAACGATCAAATACACACACAATATGTAAAAACGGACGGCTTGGAGAGTATTCACTTAAACACAGTTTATGTCTTAAAGTGAACGAGAACCGTTGGGAGAAAATTGTGTGTCAATATTTTGTCTTAGTAACAGATTGGAGCTTCTTCAATGTTAATCAAAGAACAAAATACAAAGACAAAATCACTCACAGCTCTTAATCTGAATAAAGTTATAGCTTTATTAAGCATTAATCTATCAATATATACAGTGAAAACTATGCAGTGTTCATTTATATTTGATCACTGTTAGATTTATTTTGAAGCTATTATTTACCTGAACATTAATGTTAGTAGCCATTCATAGATAAATGAAATCACTGTTTTTTGTACATTTGTTTTATGGTATGACAAATGGTATATTTGTCAGTTTATTTAACTTTGTTTCTTTGTTCATGTTCTTACTCTATCTTATCTTATGTATATAAAACACTAAAAATGCCTGCACACTGGTGCATTTACAAATTGTTGTTTTATATTTATTTAATGAAATATTTATTTAACATTTCAGAATATAAAGCCATGTTAATTAAGCTGCTAATCTATCATAGAAATATATATTTCATACATATATGTGTATGTATGCATGTATGTATGTATATATATATATATATATATATATATATATATAAATAACAAAAAGTACCGATAAGAATACCGTTAAAGTACCGGATCGATAAGCAGTATCGATAAGAGTAGTAATACCGTTAAAACCTTAACGATACCCATCCCTAGTGATGATAAACGCATACATGGTATTTATGTAGTGAGCAAAACAAATGTTTATTTAAGTAGTAGACTCTCACATTGTTTACACTAACTATGGCTAATTTCAAGTATTTAAGTGTAAACATTCACATGAAAAGGTCTTTAAGATAATGACAAACAAATTCAACCAAGGATGTCTAAAACTTTGACTGGTGGTGTTGAATTGGCTGTGCCAGGTTTTCTGAGCTATGAGACCAATGCAACACAATCAGCGGAAGTACAAACAATAGGATGGTGTTTGGTCTTTCTTAACCCTTCCATTCCTGTGGATTCTTTGTTAAAAATCGCTGTAATGCTCCACCTGAACCATAGCAAGTTGTTTGGACAGCATTGACCAGATGTTTCTCAGTTCAGGAATTTCACAGTACTTTAGCATCCCATGCATTCTTTCTTCTTTTAAACTTTTAAAGAAAATTATCAGGTTAAAATTAATTTCAGGATGACAATATTTGGTTTTAGGGTGGAGGCTAAACCAGAGAAGAGACTGTTTTATTGATTTAGCTTTTTAGCTGATTTCTTTTTAAGGCAAGCAAGCTATAATTCATCCAGTCAATGTTATTGACCTTATAAGTGCACAGAAGAACATAAACCCAGGGTTTACAGATGTACAGTGTTAAATCTTAAAACTTGAATAGCCTTTATTATTATTAATTTAGCATTTAATGAATAAAAAAAGACGTTTTAGATGAGGGAGACATACAAAATATCTAGTAGCCTCCAGGAGAGGCTTGGGAGGGACTAGTAGCGCATCAGATTTCTTGAAAGCAAGCAGTCATCATTGTGTGTAAACATGCAGAGAAATGTCTATGATATCTGTGCTTATTTTTAATTGTCTGTCTATTTCTATTTTTATGTTTACAATTGCTTCCTCTGATAGTTACCAACCTTCAGTGACTGGACAGAGCTTCTTGGAAGCTTTTCAAACTGTGATAGGTTGTACATGTCTACATTATGTCACACAATACGGAATGGTATGTGTTTATCATGTAGCCGAGAAAGTGGGGTAATATTATCCTTTTTTTATTTTCATAAATTTTCCCTGAGACTTCACATTTTGTCACAGTGTCTTATAGAACAATCAGTTTAGGTTTTATTCACCATTTCTTTCCACCCTCTATCTTATTTGTAGTATTAGTTTTTTTATGCCGCTGCCCCTTTAAGATTTATATGTAAAAAGTAGCTTTGCATATGGAGGTAGGTACAGCGCTTACAAGCTTAAGGTGCAGTGTTTCTCAAACCTTATTCTAGAGGTCTCCCAACACACATTTTGGATATTTATGTGGAACATTAGGTCTTCAGATTTTGTTTCACATCCAAAAAACAGTACATGCCAAATAAGTACAATATCCAAATTTGATGTTTCATGATACAGTAGTCAAACAATAACCAGAGGTCATACTGTTGTAACTGAGATTCTGGCATGTGGAACTAGTGGACATTTTTCTATTCCATGAGGCCACAAAATTAGGCAGTTGTAAGAATAATAATTTAAAAAAGCATTGAAAAATAGAGTAATTAATTTTCCCAGTTGTTGTTAGTATGTCAAAGGTTAAAGAATATTCGGGACAAAGAAGTGACAATGTGTTGTCGATTTGAGCACATTCTCTAAAAGTATAGTATTTGGGTCAGCACTGAGTACTTTTTTTCAGGGTCAGGTTGGGAACCTAACTTTAATGCATTTGACTCTTATCTTCTGATGTTAAGGCATGACATGACATAAGGCCAATTTGGGATTGAAATCCTGAGCCTGTTGATACATATTTTGTTGATATGGATAAGTCCTGTAGATGTTCGGGGGTGAGACCTTTAAAAAAAAGTGTTTACAGCTCTTTTTCAATAAATTATCTAAAAATAATTTTTTTTGCCTGGGGAGGATATATATATGTGTAGTTGACAATTAGTTTTTTGACCTATTGTGTCCTATGGTGTGACATAGCAAAATTTAGAAAATAAAAACTTAACATACAAATAACATGAGAAAAATGTATCTTCATTCTTTGAGTTACAAATATCATGAGAGAAGTTTATCTTCATGTTAGTTATTAAATTTTTCTGTCACACTATAGGACACATTGAAAACTCAATTGGTGTTTGGTGATGAGTTTCTGCCATTTAAAGTCACACCAGAGGTGTTCAGCTGGGATTAGGATTTGGCTTTCTGCAGACGAGTCAAGTTCCTCCACACTGACTGAATCATCATTTCTCTTTGATTCTTGTCTTATACACAGCGACACTGTCATGTTAGAATAGAAAAGGGTCCTGTCCAAACTGTTGCTATAAAATTAGAAGCACACAATTCCCTAGAATATCATTATATGCTTAAACATTAAGATTTGTACTCATATTGGGAATTACTAAAGTAGTCAAACCTGTTCATTAGTAGGAGGTGACCCAATACTTTTGGCAATATAGTGTAGATGATATTTGGCAATATAGTGTAGTAGTGTAGATATTCCTTCCACCTTGTAATGTAGCACATCTGTATTTGTATTCTGTGTTTCTGTATATCTTCTTGTCAGTGTGCATAGTTTAATGTGGAGCTACGTAGATGCTCTCAGAATAGGCCCTCTTGTATCTGTGCTTTGCCTTGTCATGTGATCTCGCACTGGGCTGTGAAAGGCTGTTTGTTCATTGTTGTTCTCCGGCTGTGTCATTTAACCCCATCCCTCCTTTTAGCCAAGCCTGAGGGCAAGATTTAGTTTCTTATGTCTTCATGTCACATCATGCCTGCTTTTTTGGAGCTTTAGGAGTCACTTCAACTTGGTGAGTGGAATCGGTATTTCATGGGCATTTTTGGGGAAGTCACAATAAACTTGCTGTTGTCGCTAAATGTTTAGATTGAATGGAGGAAGTCATTTAACATCGATGAATACTGATAACTTTATTTAGAATAGTTGGAAACCAAGATGCAAATATAGTTCATCTGGCCATGACAAAATGTCACCCTCAGCAAACCACTGAAGAAAATTCCAGAGGCAGATTTCAGAGAGGAGTATATACATCAGCCTTCAAAACTTCTGTCTAAAAGAGGTAGTAAATTGACATGGCTCATTACCGTAGTGGCAGATTTAAAAGATGAGAAATGGTGGAAATCCCCCACAGTAGTATAGGATAATGGTTTGTTTTGGATTTGATTAGATCATGATCTTTTTTGATAAACAATGCTATATATGGGCAAGTGTTAATGCCTCCATGTAACTATGGGCTGCAGTTTGACAATGCACAACTTTATTTTTATTGCTTATGTTATTGGTTAAAACATAAGTCTTGATTAGCCACAGTTTTGAGCCTTTATCCTACTTTAGCCTTTAATCATGATTCAGACTGTATGGCCTTTTTCATTAACATATTACCATAAGACAGTGCAGGTCTGAATTATCAATTGAAATTAAAAGTAAAACATTACATTGCCATGAACAATTACAGCATAAATGTTAACGTTCTTTCTCCTATCCCAGCTTAATATGCAGAGACAACTAAACTATTTTTTAAGTCCTATTTTCAGACATACTTTAAAGCAGTCAACACATTGATACTTAACTGAACATTGTCAATAGCTATGTTTCCATCCAAAGATTCAAATAAAATTTATGCGCAAAACTGGAATATTGCATAAAACATATGCGAATAAAGTTTCCATGCAACGAGTCAAAGAGAGCAAAATCGTCACTTCCTGGTAAACGGTGGCACTAAATATCACTAAGAATATTGTAGAAGCCACTGAATATAATAATCTTCATATATGACATAAATTACTTGCACCTCAGAGCGAGAAGACGAGACCCAATAAATGCTTTCGGAGGCGGATGCTCCTGTTTGGGAACACAGTCGTGTAAGACAATTATACAGAAATACTTTGACGACAGACTTTACTCAGGTTTTTCAGAATGACCATAACAATATATAGATGCTGTGAACGAGATCGGTCTGCTAGTTAGTCAAGTTATCCCGTCTCATAGCGCAAAGTCACATGACTTTTTCGATGCGCATGGAGGAATTTATCCGGTAAATGTGTTTTCATTGTAGTTTATGCAAATGTTTTCTTATCGGGTAAAAATTGTATCCTACTCAAATGTGCGCATACGTTTTTATGCGCATTTTTAGAATTTATGCGCATCTTGGCGTTTCCATCCAGCGTTTTTGTTTTAATCGATATTCTAAAATGCGCATAAAAATAGGTGGATGGAAACGCAGTTAATGAAACAAGAAGAGAGACCGTTTGTGTGTCGTTGTAGCTTTTCCATCTTAAAAGCTGAGGGGTGTAAGTTCTGTGATACTAGTGACAGAATTTTTTCAGATTGTTTTCAAAAAGACTTCCTCAACAGTCCCCCAGTCTGCCATTGGCTCGATAGAGAGATAGTCCTGCCTCAGAATGACTCTGTCAGGTTGGTCTGGATGCTCAAATAAACAGAGCAGTGTTTTGATAGCATGACAGAGCCACAGTGTTTACACTTTCTCTTTAAGCCCAACATACACTTAGTTTTTTTATGCATGGGATAGGGTATGCATTAGGCTTGCCGTGATAGACAGTGATGGCGGTTATACCGGTGTTAAGCCGCAACACCGTTACGTCACTTGCCCACCGTCCCCCACCGTCCCCCACCGTCGTTTAGATTGTTTTATAGTAATAAAAATAAATTAGTTCAGTTAGAGGACACTATAATTAAAACTGAACGCTGCTGCTCAATGCAGCGCACCGAACGAACGAGAGCCGTGCATCACAGCAGTCTAGGTCTGCATTGCTGCAGCTGTCCCGACCAGATTTCGCTGCGGAATTAATTTCCCATTCCCGACGTCCTTTCAGAACAGCATATCTGTGCTTTATTCTTATCGAGCACCGGTACAGTCTGCACCCGGACCGTTATGCACGCGCTGCACGCACGAACCAGTGCTTTGTTTTCATTGTCTGTGCACAGCATGTGTAACGATGCTCAGAGCAGGCTAGCAAATATAATACAGGGCTCTAGACTAACTTTTTGCACTGGGTTTTCCCAAATTTTCATATAGGCAATATTGACTAGTAAACGATTAACTAACAATGTGGTCAACATAACGTTCTTTATTTGAAGCACAATTCTACAAGAAAGGTAACTTCTTGTAAAAAGTGTTGGTGCTTAAAGTGCTTAAAGTTAAAACATTTTAAAATAAATGAAATAAAAATAAAATCTAAATAAAGTGTTTTAAGGGCTTCAAACTGAACATCTCATGGCTCAATGTCTTACGGACTATCCTCCGTGGCAGTCACATGCCCCTCGGATGGCCAACTCCTGTAGTTTAGCTTTCTTGATCTTTGGCTTCGGCTAAACCCGCTGGCCACACTCTCTCTAACATCAACATCTTCCAGACTTGACCCTCTACACTGATGAGATCTTCCACTGTGTCTGAATGAAGGGATGCTCTAGTGCAGTGCTTGTCAAGCCCCCCTTAAACCTATAAAAAAATCCGGCACCCCATCCCACCTCAGACTACCAAATAATTTCACTAAACATTATGAAAAAAAAGTCTTTAACAAGGGAAAAAAACATCTGGTCTATATTCTATATTTATATGATAGATTAGCAGTTTAATTAACATGGCTTTATATTCTGAAATGTTAAATAAATATTTCATTAAATAAATATAAAACATCAATTTGTAAATGCACCAGTGTGCAGGCATTTTTATTGTTTTATATACATAAGATAAGATAGAGTAAGAACATGAACAAAGAAACAAAGTTAAACAAACTGACAAATATACCATTTGTCATATCATAAAACAAATGTACAAAAAACAGTGATTTCATTTTTCCATGAATGTCTACTAACATTAATGTTCAGGTAAGTAATAGCTACAAAATAAATCTGAAAGTGATCAAATGTAAATGAACACTGCATAGTTTTCACTGTATATATTGATATATTAATGCTTAAAGCTATAACTTTATTCAGATTAAGAGCTGTGAGTGATTTTCTCTTTGTATTTTGTTCTTTGATTAACATTAATGAAGCACCAGTCTGTCACTAAAACAAAATATTGACACACAATTTTCTCCCAACTGTTCTCGTTCAATTTAAGACATGAACTGTGTTTAAGTGAATACTCTCCAAGCCGGACGTTTTTACATATTGTGTGTGTATTTGATCGTTTGGACGTGCCCGAAGCTCAAAGTGTAATTTGCCTGTCATTTTAGAGCGCGCCCCGCAGGCACGCACACACACACACGCACGCACACATACACATACACACGCACACACACACACACACACACACACACACACACACACACACACACTTCAGCCTGGGGAACAGCGTCTCTCGTGCGGATTGTACTTTCAACATTTTAATATCAAAAATGTCAATTTAGTAACTGTAAAGACGACATTTTACAACAATCGACAAACGATTGATCTGATTCTGACGTTAAGTTTTGGTCAGGGAGGAATGAATGCGCGCCGCTGTGAAGGGAAGGAAGCTGTGCTAGAAGAAACACGGCTATAATCCTTAGAAGCCAAAATAAAATAAAAACCAATTAAATAAACTTAGTTTAATATAACAGCCACAGGCCTAAAATGAAAGCATGTTTTAATGGTTAGTTCTCTCTTCTATCATAAACAGGGCTTTCATGTTGCGTGTGCTAAAAACTCCTCCATGTGAGCGATCGCGCTTCTGATTTGGGAATAGCAAAAATGCATCATAGACAAAAGTTTGGGGTCCGTCCTTCACTATATCTGATTGGTTTAGACCACGATATGAGCCTAATGTCTGTTGTTAAACCACAGGGAGACTCAGAGTCGCAGATACTTTTTTCTTTTCTCGAACGGCTGGTCGCACTGGTGCGCCCTCAGATTTTTTTTAGTCGCACCCTTGAGAAATTAGGTCGCACGTGCGACCAAATTGCTCGCACTCTAGAGCCCTGTAATATACGGCTCTCAAACAGAACAGGCAGGTCGTGATGAGTGACAGAGCAGAATAAGGATCGAGCAAAGTCTGGATGCAATGGTTCAACTCGTCTTTCCTTTTTTCTTTCTTTGTATTATGCTTATCATCATTTTAAATGACAAATTGTGTCGAATTTATTTATTTTTCTCTGCTGCACTTTTCACTGTGTTAACAGCAAGATGTTCAATGAATTTAGTATTTTGACAAGATTAATAAAATAGCTATTAGGCTAAACCTACATTTTTTTCCTATTGTGTTGTATAGGCTGAATGTTAGCCTAAACGAATTGTATCCTGACAAGATGAATAAAAATAAAGATTACAATTTTTGTAGGCTATAACTTTTTTCCTCTCTGTGACACTTTATTCCGTGTTGGCAGCAAAATATTATTGACATTTTTCTGTCAATAAATTCAAGACTCTTGACAAGACGAATAAAATAAATACAATTTTGTGCAGACTAAAGTTTTATTTGTTAGCCTATCTCTGTCTTTCAGCAGAAATGTGAACAAACAGTGTTCGCGGGAGCGGGTGGCTGCGGAATAAAACCTAAAACAACAGTCTCGCGTAGACTCAAAGTAAATAAATGATCAAATACATATTAAATAAATAATTAAAAAGGATTGTTGTGATGTATCTTTATGTTGCATTAATTTAATAATAATAAATAAAATAGTGTTTTATTATTATTCACTATTCACCAGGCCGTCAGTAAATAGTTCCTCTGTAAGAACAAGTTGTTTGGTGCGTCTGATGCCCGTATGCACATTAGGGGTTGACCGATATGTGTTTTTCAGGGCCGATACCGATTATTACAGATCAAGTAGACCGATAACCGATATTTTGAACCGATATATGTGTCTGGTGTAAAAATGAATGCCAAAATTAATAATAACAAGAGCTCTGAAAAAAAACGTTCTTTAAATGCTTTTAAACATGTCTTTAATTCTGAAAACTGTTAATAACAACATTAAATAAACAGTAATATTAATAATAACTAGAGGTGGGCATAGATTAATTTTTTTAATCTAGATTAATCTAGATTAATTTTGGAATTAATCTAGATTAATCTAGATTAAAATGGCTCATTTGAATTCTGCCGAAGGCATTCAGAATATGTGTGCTACCCAAATAATGACTAAAAGTAAGTCTTTGAGAACGGGTTTCTCAAGCCAGGTGGCGCATTAGACCAGGGGCTCATCTCCTGTTTCCAAAATGCATCACAAACTTTAATCTCTTCCCGTCCCAATCCCACGAAAAAACTGGAGGAAAATCCCGTTCCACTCCCGGAAGAATGACTCCCATTCCCTCCCACTCCCGTGTTGTTGTTTTTTTTTTTTTTTTTTTTATAACTGTCAATTACAGCACAAATATAGTACAGATCACAGCGTGCCCACCTTATTAGTTGAATAAAAAACCAAAATGTCGTTTTTGTTATTATATTGAACTGAAAGCCATCTTATGTACAGTGTTGCACAGATTAAATTTCATGTAAATCATCCATGCTAACACACACGTCTTCTATTTTTATTTTTTAGACATTTCACTCTCTATAGATATATTTTTCAAAGACGGATTTTCTCGCTCAAGTTCACATGAGACCTAAAGCGCATCCTGTTTGCTTAAAAGCGCAACGTTTCGTTGTTATTCTGAGTGCACACAAATAAACGTAGAGTCTTTACAGATTCGAAAGATGTATTAGGCTACTTTTATCTGTATGACCAAAAATGACGGAGATTTTAAGAGCAAGTGAGCGCACCGGAGCCTGTCCTGCGCAAACGCGCTTCCACTCAAACACTTCAATAGCGCACATTTCTCTAGGTTAACATCATATTGAGCTTTCAGATGAAAAGCCATATTTGAGGTTGATGAATGATAGCTGAGCGTTTGGATGTCCTGCCCGAGTGTATTACCACATAGACCAGCCGTTAACAATCTGTCCATCACGGACTGCGAGCCTCTAGTTCGAAGACTCGTTCTCACCCCCTACAGTGCAATTCGGCTAGGTATACATCCGCGCTAAAATATCAGGGTGAAAGTCATCATAGCTTGCGTAGTGTAGACCCAGCTCCCAACCCAACTTTGATAATAGATTAACGGCGATATTTTTTTTATCGCCGATAAGAGTCTCGCGTTAACGCAGCACGTTAACGCCGATAACGGCCCACCACTAGTTTTCAGGCACTGTGCACTTTGTAAGACCGATTCATCTCAGTGGACCGTTTTTGAAACCGACATCACAATGTCTTGAATAAATACAAATACTGTGAACAACTTTTTTTTTTGCCTCTTGTTACACATTGGTCTACATCAAGATATATATCGTGTATCAAATTGTCTGGCAATGAATAGAGTAGGCTATTTCAGAATCATTGTATCATGATACCATCGATATGATGGACAAAATTATATTGTAGTTGCGAGTACACCAGAGTCCAATGCAATTATTCTTGCCTCACTAAATGCCGCAAAGTGTCCTCCTTTTTGGTGTTATGGAAATGGCCACCCTACCACCGGGGTTGTCGTGGTTATTCAAGATTATACCCCTGTGGGTTACAGATATTGAATCAAAAGTCTAAACTGGAGTGAGGTCCTGGAGAGAAAACTACTAAACATCAGATACTTGGCTTCAAGATGGCACCGTGTATGGCTGCTGTGGTGTGGAACGCTACCATTCTTTTACTGTTTTTGTTTGTTTGTTCTGTGTTTAGTCATTCTCTTACTATAAGTTTTACCAGAGACGAACTACTGGACATAAGGCAACACATTTTTTTTCCAGCTCTAGCTCACACCAGTAGACCTTTACTAACACAAGGTCCTAAATCTGGTCTCCCAACAACAGCAGCGCTGGATTAAGCATAAATAGGGCCCGGGGGCTATAACAAACCCAAGGCCCCCCTTTATAGTAGCCTATCGTTGTGCCACAACGTTTTCTATCACAGGAACAATCAGCATTGGTTGGGACCAAATTCCAACATCAAAAATCCAGAAACTCATAACCTCGATTCCCAGATGCTACACCATGGTAAACATGCCCCCGTCCCAACTATTTTGAGACCTGTAGCAGGCATAACATTTTAAATATGCTCATTTTGTGCATAAAATTCTCAAATTTCTCAGTTTAAACATGTTATCTATGTTCTATTGTGAATAAAATATTGGCTCGTGTGATTTGAAAGTCTTTTAGTCTTTATTTTATTAAAAAAAAAAAAAAACTTCCCAACATTTCTGGGTGGTATTCGGGTTGTATTATTTTGTAATTCCCACCCCTATCCGGAATGCTGGATCCCTGTCAATCTTCAAGCAACAACTGAAAACTCATCTCTTTCGACACTACTTGACTTCATCCTAAACGTAAAAAAACCCAACTGAATCTTTCTCTTTATCTTTCTCTCCTTCCCTTGCTAGCTTGTATTTATTTTAACAATGTCTGAGACTTGGTGTTATGAGTACTTCCTCTGTCTGTTTGGCTCTTCAAGATTAATCGCTCTATGTATTCCCCAATTGTAAGTCGCTTTGGATAAAAGCATCTGCAAAATGACTTAATGTAAATGTGTACTATATATTTATACTTGCAAGGCAACAGTTCCTGGTGCATTCACAAATGTGGTTAAGATACGCTTTTTTTACATTTCAATTGAAGTGCAAATGAAAATCCTACCTGCAGCATTAGCTCGCAGTCCTCCCGGCCAACAAAGATCATTTCCCGTGGCAGACGGTGACGAGTACCAGAGCTGCTGACCAGGAACCACGATGTCACGCTCATCTTTGTTTCTTGGAGAAACCCCTTTGCATCCTGTGACATAAATTACAAAAACATTACATGAAAGACTGTATGTTTGTTAAGGATACATTTAATGTAATAGTTTAATATCAGAGGTGGAACACAGTGAAGTAACCTCTTAAGTCATGCCAAATGAGTTATTAGCTTATGATGTCATATTTTTTAAGTATGCATTAAAAACGAATAGGTTAAACAATAGGAAAGTGTTAATTCATTTTTATCTATCGGGAAATTTCCTTTAGCTTATTGTGTAAATGTCCAAGGACATATATCACATTATTCAGTTTTTAAGAAGTGGACTATACAAATAAAACTGGACTCAATCAAAATGTACCACAGTTCATTATAGCACACAAGTTAAATTCAATGCAGAGCAATTATTAGCCAAAACCACTTATTTACCCCTTAATGATAATTCCTTTTAAACCCATACTCACCAAAAAATCTGAGTCTATTCTACATGAAAACCTTAGCAGGTTAATCTGATGAAAGTATTCAATTAAAATCCAGCCTCATCTGTAATAAGCTGGGAATGAACCATCATATCTCTATGCTCCATTGTACCAGTGAATGACAACAGAACTGTGGAAAATGTAAGACAGAGTTTTTGGCATTTTAGAGAGCACTGAGTGATCTGGTATACTCTGCAACTCTATTAAGGCTTTAAGAATTCACCCTAATTAAGACTGTGAGTATAGTCATTATTTAATCCTCACAATTGTGCAAGACTTCAGGCACCCTAAGACAGAGCTATTAGACATAAAGTGTTCTTGTTTTAACTGAAGTTCAGTTTGTGTAGATGTTCTTTACAAAATGGATGCTTATTTGCTGACAGTGTTACACACATGTTTAGACATGTCTAGACATGTTACGTTGGAACTCAGAATAATATTTTTGAGAGGACACTAAGGATTTTCCTCAAAAATGCAGCTGTAAAGAAAGATAGTGAGAGAGGGGGTATTTGAGATATACACTGAAGATATATATATACACACACACACACACACACACACATGTTGGTGTTTATGGTTTACGGGGACTCTCCATAGGCGTAATGGTATTTATACTGTACAAACTGTATGTGCTATTGCCCTACACCTAAACCTAGCCCTCACAGGAGACTCTGCATTTCTACTTTCCCCCCCCAAAAAAACTCACTCTGTATGATTTATAAGCCTTTTGAATTATGGGCACACTGAAAATATCCTCATAAATCACTTTCTCCTTGTAATACCTGTGTCATACCCATATCATTATACAAATGTATGTCCTCATAAACCATATTAAACATGCACACACACACACACATATATATATATATATATATATATATATATATATTAGAGGTGGGCATAGATTATTTTTTTTAATCTAGATTAATTTTGGAATTAATCTAGATTAAAATGGCTCATTTGAATTCTGCCGAAGGCATTCAGAATATGTGTGCTACCCAAATAATGACTAAAAGTAAGTCTTTGAGAACGGGTTTCTCAAGCCAGGTGGCGCATTAGACCAGGGGCTCATCTCCTGTTTCCAAAATGCATCACAAACTTTAATCTCTTCCCGTCCCAATCCCACAAAAAAACTGTGGGGAAATCCCGTTCCACTCCCGGAAGAATGACTCCCATTCCCTCCCACTCCCGTGTTGTTGTTTTTTTTTGTTTTTTTGCCGATAACTGTCAATTACAGTAAAAATATAGTACAGATCACAGCGTGCCCACCTTATTAGTTGAATAAAAACCCAAAATGTCGTTTTTTGTTATTATATTGAACTGAAAGCCATCTTATGCACAGTGTTGCACAGATTAAATTTCATGTAAATCATCCATGCTAACACACACGTCTTCTATTTTTATTTTTTAGACATTTCACTCTCTATAGATATATTTTTCAAAGAGTTTCTCGCTCAAGTTCACATGAGACCTAAAGCACATCCTATTTGCTTAAAAGCACAACGTTTCGTTGTTATTCTGAGTGCACACAAATAAACGTAGAGTCTTTACAGATTCGAAAGATGTATTAGGCTACTTTTATCTGTATGACCAAGAATGACGGAGATTTTAAGAGCAAGTGAGCGCACCGGAGCCTGTCCTGCCGCAAACGCGCTTCCACACAAACACTTCAATAGCGCACGTTTCTCTAGGTTAACATCATATTGAGCGGCCATGTAAAGTTGCTACTACATACATCTTTCAGATGAAAAGCCATATTTGAGGTTGATGAATGATAGGTGAGCGTTTGGATGTCCTGTCCGATTGTATTACCACATAGACCAGCCGTTAACAATCTGTCCATCACGGACTGCGAGCCTCTAGTCCGAAGACTCGTTCTCGCCCCCTACAGTGCAATTCGGCTAGGTATACATCCGCGCTAAAATATCAGGGTGTCATCATAGCTTGCGTAGTATAGACCCAGCTCCTAACCCAATTTTGAGAATAGATTAACGGCGATATTTTTTTTATCGCCGATAAGAGTCTCGCGTTAACGCAGCACGTTAACGCCGATAACGGCCCACCACTAATAATAACATAAGTGCAGGGATCACCCAGAAGCATTCTGTAAACATTTTGTAAAACTTAGAGTAAACGTATTTAGCGTATTGTGTGATTATTCTCAACAAAAGTTGTAATAATTGTTGTAGTTGTATTACGTATATTCTACTGCACCACAGTAATATATTCGGCTAAACCGAACTTATATTTTGACAGGTTGCCATGAGGACCTTTTAAGTTTCTGTAGCCTATGTATATATGATATGACGATCGTTTTACTCAAATGAAACGGTCAAATGCTCATGAAGTGACTCTCTGAGCAGTTCTGGGGATGTTGTTCATGTATTTATGTCCTCATTTAGTGAGACGGCAGTTGCTGAAAACACCGCATCACACGCGCTTTATAGTATGTATGTGTGCAGTAAATGAAACCGCACGTCTGTGTCATTCATTAACAGAGATGCAGAACATGCAGGATTCATATTTAAATAGTGTTTTTGCGGCTTAATATTTATAGATACTAGTCCATAGCGCGAGTCGATTTAAGTGTACTGACCTACTTTTGATTAATTCATCCAAACTTCGACACATTCCATGACATTCCGCGTTATACGATAAATTCCATTATATGACTGCATTCCGCGATTCCGCCCGCATTTTCCGCATTGCGGACATCATAGTGGATTTATTGCAACGTCTGCTGCTGCCTTACCTTTGAGAGACAACTGATGCGTGATCACTGAGGCAGCTCCAGTTAGCAAGTGCTTTCGGTGTGAGACTGCCTTCAGTTTTCCGCGTTGATTGGTCGGACTCGTGACTCTCTACATATCAGATGAGCGGTGGGCGGAGATTGCTCACCACAGAGTGTTGAGCTCAGACAGGCTACATCGAGCCAAATAGCACATTTAAAAATTAAATAATTTCACCTGTATTATTTATTCACCAATAAATAATGTCACCTGTAAATAGTATGTTTGTTTGCATAATAAAAAAAAAATATATATATATATATATATATATATATATATATATATATAAAAAAAAAATTAAAAAAAAAAAAAAAAATTATCGGCAAATCTGTTTTGAAAATGGCCGATAATCGTAAAAATGCTTAATATCGGCGCCGATAATCGGTCGACCCCTAATGCACATAAACACCACTGATCCTCAACTCACAAACTTCAACACACGTGAGCATCCGTTATAAAACATTTTCTGTATTCATATATGTGAATATACTGAGCTGTATTCAAGCAGAAATATGATGTTATAGTGATCGAGAGCGCACACACAGTTCGTTTGCACATCATTTATACAGGACATAACGCACGCCTAATGCACGATCATGTCATTGTAATCAGCTTTACCTTGATTACAATAGTCGTCCATCAAAACTTGTTTCTACTTGTGTCACTGGCTTCTTTTATCCAGCCGAGAGCTGTAGTTTGCGTATCATATGCTCATACAGCTGTTTTGAGGCACCGTTCAGTCTGTATTACACACGATGAGAAACATTTTGCTGCTCCGAAACACAGAATACGTAGAGAGGTGGTACTGTTATTTATTTATTTATAGGCTATATATTTTTTTACATTACTTAACATGCGAGTTATAATATTAGTGAATATATTATATTGTAGTTTTATCTCTCGCCCCCCTGGTTGAGAATCACTGACCTAAATCGCGATTGACCGATTGGGCACCCCTGATCTAAGTGATGTTTAAAAAAAACACATAAATTTCTCATTTATTTGGTTCCACAGTATTAGCTGTTTTTTTTATTTTATTTAAACACTGCTTGACGCAGAATTGCGGCTGATATGAAAGTCAAAGTAAAACGCGCACGGCGCTTACAGGGTATTTAAAACCTAAGCAAAAGAGGGAAAACTCAAACGACCCCCCACCACGGTGAGACCGTTATAACCGGTGTGACAACAGGTCGATTAACCGGTGGGGAAATTTCCTCACCGTCACAACCCTAGTAGCCTATGCATGAAGTGCACAAGAGGAGAAAATATTTTCAGTAAAAAAAAAAGATACACTTCACTAGGGCTGCGACAACGAATCGATTACTAAAAGAGTTGGCAACGAATTTCATAATCGATTCGTTGTGTCGCGCGACGCGGAGACGTTTGATTATATATATATAAAAAAAAAACTTTAGTTGAGCGCGGAGCGGAGTGAACACACTCGGTCTCTCTCGTGCACTGATGCTAGCAGAGTTCGGCGCCTCATAGACAGGGCGGAGCAAAAAAAAAAAACGAGCGGAGGTAGAGGAAAGATACATGGCGGAGGCAGAGAAATCCGTGCGACCCAAGTCATCCAAGGTGTGGGAGCATTTCACACTAAATAAACAGAAAAAGTTTGTTAACTGCAAAATATGCAAAAGCGACATGGCATGGCACGGCACGGGAGCACCATGGCAATGATCCAGCACCTGAAACGCAAACATGTTGGAGTCTTTGAGGAGGAAGGGAGTTCAACAGCAGGGTAAGTCACTACAAAATCCTACTTTTGTTCCGTTTTGAAGTGAGGAACGTAAAATCCCTGGTGCTGGTGTTTACTCGTTATCCAGCTTGACAAGCATGACAAGTTAGCGTTAGCTCGTTAATAACAGTAGTAAAGCAGGGGTGGTATAGTTACTTTGCACTTTGCATTGCAAGACTAAAGACACGTTTTTATTCACTCGCCTTTTTTGGACCATTCATTTTTCAATCTGTTGTCATGTATAGCTACACTGCAAAAAAAGCTTTTCTTACTTAGTAATTTTGTCTCGTTTCCAGTCCAAATATCAAAAAAATCTTAAATTAAGATTACTAGACAAGAAAAATGGCATGAGAAAATTAAGTGATGCTTAAAACTTCTGTTTGAGATTATATCTCATTAAGATTATTTTTCTTACCCCATTGGCAGATAATTTTGCTTGTTTTAAGCAAACAATCACTTAATTTTGAGGTGTTTTTTCAGAAAACAAGACATAATTTCTTATGCTATTTCATGTGTCTAGTAAATGTATCTTGATTTAAGAGTTTTTAGATATTTGGACTGAAACAGGACAAAACTACTAAGTTAGAAAAGCATATTTTGCAGTGTATATTCTGTGCTTTGTCCCATATAGGTTATTATTGACAAATATATTTGTGTGTGTTGTACTTTTTAATTTAATTTTAAAGTTATTTTATAGCACTTGGTCATCTTAAGCTGTGTTTAAATGTGGTGTATAAATGAACCTTGCACTTACTACAATGATTGTAATAATTTAATGAATAAGCTTCAAGTGAACTTGAGAGAGAGTGTGTGTGTGTGTGTGTCTTGTCTGTAATTGCTCTTTGGGTTACTTACCTTTACACAACTAGTAACTAAAACAAGTATGTATGTAAGTATGTATTTAGTTGATGTAAAAATTGTGCTATTACACATACTCATACTATCTTTTTGATTCCAGAAAAAAACAGCAAACCATGAGAGGCTTCTTGATGGGAAATGCATCATGTACACCACAGCGAGCCGCTGTCTTGACGCATAGTATCCTCAACATGCTCGTCACTGACATGAGGCCTCTGTCGATGGTTGAAGATGACGGCTTCACTAAAATGATTCACACCTTGAACCCTGGTTACACTCTGCCGGACATGCTCACATTTTTGCATTGCAATGCAAAGTGTCTAAACAAAGGGAGTGAGGGAGAGTAAGTGTGTGTGTGTGTGTGTGTGTCAGTGTGAGAGTTTGTGAGTGTGTGCGTCTGCAAAAGTGTGTGCGTCTGCAGTGTAGTGTAGAGAACAAGTTCTGACATTCAAACAAATCCTGTTAAATTTTCTGATTTGTATTGTTCTTTATTTTTTATAAATTATTTATTGTTCTGGCAGCTCAGGTGGCACTTTATTTAAAAAAAAGTCTATATATTTGGCAGATGTAAAGCATACATGTGTATGTTTTTTGTGTTAGTCCATTTTTATTTTATTATTATTAAATGTTTTTATCCGATTCATCGATTAATCAGAAAAATAATCGACAGATTAATCGATTATTAAAATAATCGTTAGTTGCAGCCCTACACTTCACCTTCAAGGAGGCGAATAAACTACAACTGACACGCTCGTCTACTTTTGTCTGATCGGCGTGTTACCCCTGTTGCTGTCTGTTCGTGTTGGTCGGTTCTTGTCGAGGGTTTAGCTTCCGTTTATCATATTTTATTTATTTGCGTTTTTTCAATGTATGAATAAAAGCCTAAATGTAATGTGTTCATCATAATAAAGCAATTGTGCCACTTCAGAATATTTGGATTAAACTGCTCAATACATATGGATTACATTTACAATGTCTTTATGAACTTTCTAAATTGTCAACATTTTACAAACATAAATTAAGATCGTTTTTAAGAAACCCTGAAAGATTTCTGTCCCTCTATAAAAGTCCATTCACCCAAAACGGGTGAATGGACTTTTATAGAGGGACAGAAATCTTTCAGGGTTCCTTAAAAATGATCTTAACCCTTGTGCATTGTTCAAATTCACTACCCTTTCGTTATGTTCGGGATGAAAACATCCACTAAATTAACTGCTGTAAAAATTGATCTGATAAATATTTTTTTACAATTTTTTTTGCATAAATCTGTTAATCAACCTCAGTCCTGATCAAAACTAAAAAAAAAATTAAAAAAATCCATGATTTTTACTCCTTAATTGCCAAGTTCATAAATGATGTCACTGATTTTGGAAAAAAAACACACAAAATTACTTATTTTCAATATAAAAAGTGATTGTGGACTGGAATTTTTTTTACTTTTATCACAGTCTTGGGCATGTCCAAGATTAGAAAAAACATTGGCTTTGATGCATTGTTAGTTTTTGAGCAGCATCAGATTTACATTTTTTCTCCCTCATTTACTGTTCGTGGCTGTTTTTGCCCCATTGACTTCCATTATAACTACATTTTTTGATTGCAAAGCCATGACACCATATTATCATGTATTTTTGATTGTTGGTGGTTTTCCCTGTTGGGAAGAGGTCAAATTTGTAATTTTTACAGTTGATCACCAGGTAGCACCATTAACCCTTTAGATAGGCCTGTGCAAACAAAAGCTTAGTTTCTGGCTTGTATATGGAGTCATATGGAGTATAACAGCATATTATAGTATGTGTGTGTGTGAGTGTGTGTGTGTTTGTGTGTGAGAGAGAGAGAGAGTGACCTTTGTGCACTTACCTTGATGCGTCTGAGAAAATCTAAATATGCACCTCAGCTCTCAGAACTACATGGAGTAAACAAAAACAAAGTAAGTGTATTTAAGCACCTGCTGCCTTTTGATGGTGAGAAGTACAGATGGCCTATGTGTGAAATGCTTGTCTTTTCTTGATGTAAAGAGCCATGTATAAAGCCAGTTTAAAACCTTAAAATCCTTCAGTGATACACTTTTCAATTTTTTTCTGTAAACAATCTACTCTGCATTAGATTTATGAACATAATTTATTATGAATCAAAATGCAACAACAACTTCTAATAATCTGAACAATGGTGCAAGAGTTGAGGATGGATGGAGAACTAAACAATTATTCTAAGTATTTAGTGTGTGTCTGTGTGTGTGTGGGTGTGTGGGTGGGTGTGTGTGTGTTCAGTCTTTCCAGCAGGACTTGCAGCATATCGCTTGGTGCTCTTTGCAAGTGTGTCCACCACAACAGATGCAAGAGCTGAGTGTTCTTTTTTTTGTCCTCTGCACCACTTGCATGTTCCCCTTTTCACTCCTGAGCTGCTGGTGCCTGCTGCTGTCTGTGGATTTGTGTCTGGAGGGACAGCTGCAGGAGACTGAGTCTGAGAATAGGATGCATGTAGAAACAAATGTGTAATGGCACATACCTGGTGTAGATTTTCGACACTTCCCTTGCAGCGGTTGTAATCTGTGATTTGTGACAATACATACTGCAGCTCGCTGGAGGGGTCAGGCTGCATAATAATTTCTAAAACTTTGGTACAAGTCAAGTCCTTTCTCATTTGCTTGCTGCTCTTCTCACCATCAAATGACCAGCAGGATGGTATGCAAGGGTTTAAATCCACTTATCTTGTTTTTATTAGTCTGCACTTCTCACCATCAAAAGGCAGCAGGTGCATAAATACACTTACTTTGTTTTTGTTTACTCCATGTAGTTCTTGAGAGCTGAGGTGCATATTTAGATTTTCTCAGACGCCTCAAGGTAAGTGCACAAGGTCTTTCACACACTCTCTCTCTCTCACACACACACACAAACATACTATATATGCTGTATACGCCATATGACTCCATATAAAAGCTAAAAACTAAGCTTTTTTTGCACAGGCCTATCTAAAAGGGTTAATTGTGCTACTTCATGATCAACAGTAAAATGTCAAGTTTATCTCTTCCCAACAGGGAAAACCACCAACAATCAAAAATGCATGATTATATGGTGTCATGGGCTTTGCAATCAAAAAATGTCGTTATAATGGAAGTCAATGGGGCAAAAACAGCCACGAACAGTAAATGAGGGAGAAAAAATGTAAATCTGATCCTGCTCAAAAACTAAAAATGCATCAAAGCCAATGTTTTTACTAATCTTGGACATGCCCAAGACTGTGATAAAAGTAAAAAAAAATCCAGTCCACAATCACTTTTTATATGGAAAATAAGTAATTTTGTGTGTTTTTTTTCCAAAATCAGTGACATCACTTATGAACTTGGCAATTAAAGAGTAAAAATCCTGGATTTTGTAAAAAAATTTAGTAGTTTTGAACAGGACTGAGGTTGATTAATAGATTTATGCAAAAAAAATGGAAAAAAATATTTATCCGATACATTTTTATAGCAGTCTAATTTAGTGGATGTTTTCATCCCGAACATAACGTAAGGGTAGTGAATTTGTCCACGGTGCATTGTTGAGTTTAGAAAAAATTTCAAAGCATTTTCCTAAAATATGTGTTAAAATAAGATTTGTCACCAAAAATCATTCCATTTGATGAAACACAAAAAAAGTTGTGGCCAAATTAACACTCAACAGCACCCCTTAGTGGACGAAAACGTCCCCAACAGCACATAAGGGTTAATTTATGTTTTGAAGGTGAACAAAATTATTGTGGATTTGGAACAACATGGGAATGAGTAACTTAAAGCAAGCGTGTTACCAAGCCTTGACTGGGTGTAAGCTTTCAAATGCATTACATAATAGGTAGGTACACTACTAGGCCGAAAGTATGTATACACCTCCTAATTAACGGCTTTTTAAATTTCAGATACACCCATTACTTACAGATGCATAAAATCAAGCATACAGCCATTCAAGAATAGGGTGTACATTTTTGTTCCTGGGATAGTCATTTAAGCATGTATGGTCTTGCAAAGCACAAAACAAAACATCTTTCATATCAAATACACTTGCCACAAATGTGTTTAAAGCAGCATATACTTAATATATATTTGTTCTGAATGCGTACATCACTCCTGTGGAAATAATGTCATATAAATATAACGCTTTCTATATAATTAAAGGAAGGAATTAAATGGGATCTAAAAATAAAAAAAAACATCTCCCTCTGCTTCTATAGTAAACTTTCTGAGCAGTCCATAACTGGACTTGTTGCTGATTTTGTTGTCTGGATAAGAACATGGGAAATTATGTCTTTGAAATACAATCTTGTCTAGTCCGAAATAGCCCTTTAGTTTACTGATAATTTATCTCTCCCCCTAACACCTTCAATTAAATGGGATGTTTTTGCTTCTGTACATTTAGTACAGAAGCTAAATTGTTGTATGTTATAGAGCTTGTTGTGTCAAAAACATTGATCCTAATTTTGTAAATGGTTTGGATAGACAGGAGATTTTTGCTAGTTAATGTGTGATATGAAGACAATAAGATATGCGCACATTATTCCAAGTATTCTAAGTATTGTTTTATGGCATTGATGATGACTATGTAAATTCTGTACTGCTTTTATGTTAGACATTAGGCAATACTGTAGTATTAAGAGTGGGGCAATGGGCTTTGGTTTCAACATCTATAGAGGTCAGAGCACAGCTGTGTGCTGATCTAAGCAAGCTTTTTACCCTCATTGTCAGATAATAGAAGGAAATCATTAATGGACACTCAAAAGCATCCCAGCATTTACAAGTGCTTGTACAAAACTAGAGGGAGAGAAAATGCTTCAAGATATCTTCACAGAAAGAGCAGACTTAAATGCCGATATATACACATATGCTGACCGCTGACCAGTGTTGCACTGGTCAAACAAATTACCACACATACATGAAAGGATAAATGACAGGGTATATTGGTTGGCAGAATCATTTGTTTCTAAGGAAATGGTGACTGGGTGTGGGATCCTCATGTTCCCTTTGTTTTATGGACTGTCGTGAACCAGAGGAAGTGGATTTATTTCCATATGTCCATCATATGATTAATTAGCTGTCCTTGCTGTTGGTTCAGTTAATTATTGCTATGAAACTACTTTCTCTATTTTTATAATATAACCGCCTATACAAATGAATTGAAAAAAACAACATGTGATTGTAGAGTGTGTTTTGAGTTCTCGCATAGTCCTAGGAAAACTATTCCAGGGTTTAGGAACCATGTACATGTACATACTGACAAAAAATATGTATAACCTGAATGCACTGTAAGTCGCTTTGGATAAAAGTGTCTGATCATTTTGGGCTAATGTGATCATACTGAATGAACATTTACTGAACAATGAAAAAAACAGTGGGCCAAAAAAAACGATACCTGTGGTACTCCATAACTAGCTTACCATACCTGTTTTATCTGACATGTCTTCATTTACACAAATAAACTGATAGCAAGGATATAAACTATGCCAATGCCTGCCCACAATGTAGAGCGATGCAGCCATAGTCAGATGTTATGAACTGGGTATTTGTGACTCTGACAAGTGCAGTCTCAGACATGGTGGATTCTAAATTCTAAATTCTTCATAAATATAATTTATTTGCCATTATAAATTTAGTTGTGATGATAACTTAAAAAAAGAATTAGAATTAGAATTCTCCACATTTGCCCCGGCGACGGAGATGCACATGTAATAGGCACAATACGGAATGGAGTTATGCAAATTACCTGGATACAGACATTTAATGAGTAAACTGATTACGAGCATTGCGCTCTAGTGTTGCATCAGCCATTCTGACTGGAGACTTCGCTTGATTACTTGCATTATAGGGACATTGTATGAGTGATGGATAAAGTAAGTTTAGTGTTTTCTGCATTGTTATTTTGTTGAATTGTGTTCGTATTTTGTAGCAAACATTGTTTGCCAGTTGAATTCATTGATATTACCGCACACGAGTTGCACGCTGTAATATGTGACGTTGATCCCTTGATGTGTAAGACCACGATTATTATAACTTGTAATAACACAAAAGGCACTTTATAATGCTGAGTTATGTTGTTTACTTTATTGTGACACAAAGAACATTTCAGTGATTCAGTTTGTATAGTTTATTCTTTATTGTTTTAGAAACCTTGCACATATCCATCAGCAATCATTAAAGCTACATATCATCTCTGCATGACTCCGGGTTCTCTAATAGGAACACTAGCATTTAGTTCACTCCAAACCAGCATTGAATCCTAATTCAGAATAACATTTTTATTTATTTTTTGCTATAAGATTGGCATATATGACCATGGACCACAAAACCAGCCATAAGGGACAATTTTAAATTGAGAGTTATACATGATCTGGAATCTGAATAAATAAGCTTTCCATTGATGTATATTTTGTTGGGATAGGACAATATTTGGCTGAGATACAACTGTTTAAAAATCTGGAATCTGAGTGTGCAAAAACAAATCTAAATTTTGAGGAAATTGCCTTTAAATTTGTCCAAATTAAGTCTTTAGCAATGCATATTATTAAACAAAAATTAAGTTTTGATTCATTTACGGTTGGAAATTGACTAAATATCTTTATGGATCTTTACTTAATATCCTAATGATTTTTGGCATGAAAGAAAAATCGATAATTTTGACCCATGCAATGTATTGTTGGCTATTGCTACAAGTATACCCAAGAATTTTGTACTTGTGACATGCTCTAAGGAAAGCTACAAGGAATGCATAATAAGGAGAAGAGGTTCTTAGATTACAGGAAGCAGAACTTCCAGTAGTTACACACATGTTTGCCTTGAGGATTGGAAACATTTTGTTAGTTCTTCCTGCTATGTGACATTCTACGATTGAAGAAATTCCAAAAATGATTACTTCTATGCTGTGAGGAAATATGAGGTTCTGTTATAGCTTTGTTTTTTTGTCAGCCTGTACTAAATAGGATCCTAGGATTATTTTGGTTATTTTCTATGAGAGCGCTGAAATATGGTTCTTGCAGCTTTCAGAGCCCATCTGTAGCTAGATACACTATTCCCTCCATGCCTCTTAAATAACCTCCAAGCTTGTACTCCTCCTGCACTTTATTTTCTGAGCAGCCTTGTTAAGCTCATTGGTGTGGTTGTTGTACCACAGTGTGAGGCATTTTTCTTTAGTTCTCTTTAATTTTCTTTAATTAATTGACTAATGGCAGACGAATTCACTAATAGAATCCAAATCAAAACTATATATCTGGTGATTATATCAGGGCAATATTTGTCAGATACAAAAACCATGAGGAGCCCAATTAGTCTGAGGGTATTAAACAAGTTTTCAAAAGATCAATAATTTAACACATATTATTAATAAAACCAAAATGTATGTAACCTATGTAAAGTCAAAAACATATTGATGAATAACAGCATTTAGTGTAATGGAGCTCATATATGTTAACTTCATATTTTTATCTAATTTACAGGAGTGAGGCCTCGGTGCCATGCCAGAGAAATCCCATCGCACGGCCCATGACGTCACAATGGGTGAAGGTAAGACTCAGCCCTCATGGTTATCAGAAACATCATTTAGATTAATATTTTTTGCTGTTTGATGATTAATGTGTTTTGTTCAATGTTGCTGTGAATACTAGAATATTCAATTCAGTCAAAAACATTAAAAAAACAAACAATTTCAGTCACTACACCTGTAGAGGTGCACAAGAGGTTAATTATACTGAATTAACCACATTTTGCCATAAGTTAATTATATTGAGTTTCTACAATATAAATCTATTTTATAAACTTAATTTCCTGTGAAGTTGCTTTGCAACGATTGTATCGTAAAAAGCGCTATACAAATAATATTGAATTGAAGAGGGCTGGTTAGAATGTTTCAAGTACCAAATAACTAGTAGACGTTGTAACACGATAAAGCTGCTTTTCTAGCACTGATGTTGTGAAGTGGGGAGCGAGAATGAGGCCCACAGGGCATGGCTAAACATTTAACTAGGCATTTAACTGTATTGTGACATATTGTTATACCCCTGCATTGTTTTGAATGTTGAACAATTGAAACAATATATATGTATATTCTATATCACGTGATCCAACAGAGGATAAGAGGTACGGAGAATAGATCAGTTTTTATAGGGAAAGACTGCCTAGTTAAATGTTTAGCCATGTCACAACAGATTTTTGAACTAATCAATCATGTTAACAACTTTAAAGCACTTGTGAATTTCACTGACACTGTAGTAGGGTCGCTTTGTGAAAACATCTAAATGGTTTATTATAAAGATAGAAAGACAGAAACTCACCTGTTCCCAACTCAAAAGGTAAAGGTAAAGAAAAAAGGTCTGAAAAGGTAAAGAGGTGTTTCGGGTCTCGGGAGACTAGCGTAAATTGACCGACAACACCATCTGCTGTTTTTGGAAAAGAAAGTTGCTCAATTGCACATGGGAGAAAATCTGCTCTCACGCGTGTGAGAAAATCAAGTCAAGTTTCTTTATAAAAAGGCAAATGAGTCTCACAGTTGTAACTCACAATTAGGGGTGGGCGATATGGAAAAAATATGATATCACAATTTTTTTTTTGAAATATCATGATTCACGATTTTATCACGATTCTTCATCGGTTGGTTTTGTTTGGTTTTACTATTTTGCAAGTTGTCTGAGCAGTACAGCCAAACTAAGTTCCCTATTATAAAGCCTTTCAAGGTAACCAAAAAAAGAGGGAAAAAAAGAATGGCAGATATTTAGGCCAAAGTGGGCAAAGATAAAAAATATTTTCATTATTTTATATTTCTTATAAAAAAAATAAGAACAAATATACACATTACAAATACACATAATATACAAATAAAAAACAGTGCTTTATTTCCTGGTACAATAGGTGTATTTAGCAGGAGCATTCAAGAAACTCAATGAACAAATGTAAAAATTAAAAACTATATAGACTGATTCCTAAAGCAACTGTTGAGTTTTTCAGTCAAGAATAGTGAGTGATTTTTCTCTGTGTTTTATTGTTTTATTAACGTTCAAGGAATAGTTCCCCCCCCCCCAAAAAAAAAAATCTGTCATCTGTCTGTCGATTCTGTCATAATAATTTATTTTTATACCATAATTTACTCAAAATTTGTTTTAAACCTAAGAGAGTTTCTTTCTTCTGCTGAACGTAAATGCTATTTTGAGGAACAAGGAAAACCAAACAGTTGCTGGTCCTCAGTGACTTCCATATTTTCCCTTCTATCAAATTCAATGTGGACCAGCAACTGTTTGGTTTCCCAGATTCTTCAAAATATCATATTTTGTGTTAAGCTCAAGAAAGAAATTAATACAGGATTGGGACAACATGTGAGTGAGTAAATAATGACATAAATTAAATTGTAGGGTGAACTATCCCTTTAATGACAGTCGGCTGCATGTTTAGTACTTTTCCTTTAAGACCTGCACGCGTCTAATATACAGGCACGCAGCCGTTTGTCTCAGCTGTTTACTTTCCTTTTAGACATAACCAACTGAGTCTATACATAAACCTTGTGTGTTTTGACCATATTAGCTTTAATGATAACTTAGTTCAGTAATCAGGCGCTGTTTGACAGGGTTTTAGTGCGCGTGCTTCTGGTGTATGCGCTCAGAAAAAGCGGACGTCAGACCAGCGCGCGAATTAAATATTTAACCGGCAAGGCTTGTTTGCAAATAATGCACTTTTGCGATCGCGAATAAGTGCAGTGTCCTGTCAGAGTAACTCTACTGCTGTATGTCGTGTTGTACATTATATAGAGACGGAGGCGCCAGAACTGTACCTGAAATAATGTGTGCTGTAGCACGATACAATGATATTTCTATTCAACGATAAGCAGTCTTATAAAAATCGTCTTTTCGCACACCCCTACTCACAATACATATATTTGTCCATACCGCTGCAAATAGAGTTTTATATTTGCAAATCACTTTGCGTTTGTTTAAAAGTTGAGTTTTTCTTTGCAATGCAGATTTTGTTTATTTGCAAAACACTGGATTTGTTTGATGAATATTGGCACAAAATTCGCTCCATACAGATTTGATTGACTATTTCTGTCTTTGAAAAATTAGGCTAAAAGTATGCAGTTGTGAACCTGGCATACACAGTTTAAATGAAAAGGTTACTGAAAGTCATGCCTTAATACTTGTATGTAATACATAGTGCATAATACGTTTTGTCCCCTAGTGTGTAAACAGATGGTAATTGTGACAAGAAACAAAGAAAAACACTCAATTTGATTGGAAAATAAAGAAATTATCAACCTAGGGAAACCAGGCTACACCAGAAACCAGGCTATGCCGGGGGGGCGGTTCTTTGTTGGCTATTTAGTCAAAATATTATATTAGTAATTATATGTTACTACATTGAACTGTGAGATGAATGTGTTTTGTTTTGAAAGATTAAAGTGTGTTTTACGTTCATCCTTGCACAGTAAAATGGAGGGAACGTGTCTGATAAAAACAAATCCAAGAAGTCAAATTCCATTGTAACGAATAAGTGACAAGTTGGAAATTTGCATCCCTTCAATCATTAATCCATGCTGAGTTTTGTGTTATCAAGTTGTAATTGAGGACAGGACATTGGTCATTTGCCTATTCATGTAAAACACCTGTGTGTGTGTGTGTGTGTGCGTGTGTGTGTGCGCGCGTGTGTGTGCGTGTGCATGTTTATGTGGTTTATGAGGACATTGTCCCCATAATTCAAAAAGATTATAAATCAAACAGAGTGAGTTTTTTGGGGGGAAAGTAGTGGGAAAGTTGGGGGGAAAGTCTCCTGTGAGGGCTAAGTTTAGGTGTAGCACATACAGTTTGTACAGTATAAAAAACATTCCGCCTATGGAGAGTCCCCGTAAACCATAAAAACCAACATGTGTGTGTGTGTGTGTGTGTGCGATTGCAATAATAATAACAATTGCAATAATTTGATTCATGTAAATATTTTGTTAAATGGAGTGTTTTTATTTTTTTTTATTTTTTTAATAAGCTGGCACCAGACGTCTCACACAAAACAGAATTAAATATTAAAATTTAAATTTAAGAAAAGCCGACTGCATTTAATAAATGAGACTGAAAACAATCTCATTAATCATAAAAACAATAGAATCAGCTGATTAATTCCATTAATGAATAAATATTCATTGGTTAAATAAGGATTGTAATGGTTGTTCATACCTAATTATTTACATTTTAGATGATGCCAATATTACAGTAGAACCACATTTTACATAAAATAAATACTCACAAGATCACGTTGGACATTGTGGGGTTTTGTTTTGGTCTGGCAACAATGGCACTCAAAACTGTAGGAAGAGCATTTTAGGCCAAGGGCATACACAAGACCACATAAAGACAATAAAAGGTTGCCCTATATTGGGAGGTGAGCATGTTTTGAGCCACGAGTGGAAGAGAGTGCACATGCCTGGGGCTCTTTTTAAAGCAGGTAAATGGATTAACAGACTGGATTATCTGGAGGTGAATGGAGAGACCTCTGGTTACTGTAAAGCCAAAGCGTTCACATGGGAGGACAGCCAGTGACATACAGCATTGTGTCCGTATCGGAATAAGCCATTACTGGACATTTATCTGCCAGTATTAAACATTTAATTGTATCCACCCACTGTAACATCAATTTAAACATTTGGTGATTGATTATGTCTAATATTTAATGTGAAATACAGTTAGAAGAGAGCCGTGTAACAGTAACAGGTAACAGCAGTATGTTTTAATATGCTTTTTAAACACAACAGTATAGATATATATTATCAACCAGCACATGAAAATAACTGAGTCACAAGTTGAAATGAAAATAATCCCATTAATATATATATTTTTAACTTGGTCCAACTTCTACAGAGGCTATATTTAGTTTTCCACCAATAATCGATTTGCACACACTGTACAATTTGACTGTAATTATAAGCAATTGTTAAATTGATTTAATTGTAATGATTCGAGATAAAGATTCTAATTATTCAAAAGTTTTGCTGTGGTGTTGTTGGCATACTGTGAGCTTTATGTACTCCAGTTTATGTCACTTCCTAGTCTTTGTTTATGTGCCCTTCTAAAGCAACCATGACTTTTTCTCATGAGAGGTCCTCACGCATAAACACACATCCTATGTTACACAACACAGTACAGTTCATTATCATGAGTGTTATGTTCTCAGAAACAGTTAAATTGTCTTAATTAGTTCTCAGGTGAGCTTTAAGTTGACTCTCAGTACTGTTGTTTTGCATTGCGTTGGCTATGTGAGCTTGTCGTGGGACTTAGGCTCTAACCTGTGTGTGTGTGTGTGTGTGTATGTATGCGCTGTAGCTGTCATTTCTGCACAGCTGAGCCGCGAGTGATGTGTTATCTGTTCTGATAGGGGGTGGGACATTACTACTGCCTCTAAACTCTTCATAATTGAATAGATTTTTAACCCTACGACTATTCTACATTTGAGATGTGAAGAAGACCAGGCAGTGAACATTGTAAGGTGGATTTTCTGTTCTGCGGTTTTGTTAACTTTCTGGCAGGAGATGGTGTTTGTCTGTAGACAACCCTAAATACGTTAAGCAAGATTTTCCACCTGTTGAGCCGTGTGCATCTGGGTGTCTTAGAAACCATCAGTTTGAAAGATAAAACTCTACATGAAGGTGTGTAAAACAATCTTTTTGATTTATTTTAGTTAGTTAGATTAGACTGTGTTTAACATTAAACTGTAACAAAAGAAGAAAGCCCACAGCTCAAGCTGTTTTTATAATCATAGTTCGATGAAACATTCACTAAACAAAATACTATCATTATTATCACTTTATTATAGATTTATATGTTTTAAAGTTTTGTTTTCAAGATAGGTGACTCTTTTTTTTGATAAGATTACAATAAAAAACAAAAGTCGGTTAAGTGAATGATTCAGTGACTCCGATGACTAACTACATATCTGTAACAGCAAGACTTAAAAATGTCAGTCACAAGCTCAAAAATCTAAAAAATGTGTAAATTGTAATTTAAGGTCTTGAGGCTTTAGACACCGTTGCAAAATGGTGCATCGTGTAAGTTAATTTCTGACACAACTAGTAACTGAGCGATTCCACAGTTTCTGTCCACAAGGGGTGTAATGAACAATATAGATTGAATAATACCCAGTTGTTGTCATTTTTTTATTTTTAGTTCACTATTTTGTTTAAGATAGATGTAAGAAATAATAAAGTTAATTGTATCCCACTAAGCCTTGGCATTATCGTGTAATGAGACTTTATTTTATTTCCGTCCCCAGAAATTGCGGATGTCAGGGTGGGACATTCATTGCTTCTGGATTTTTCCTAAGTCATTTATATAATTTCCTTTAATAAAATCCTGAATTTTGGCGCATAACATTTTTGGTGTGTCTTCCACAAAATACTACTACTAACACTGAAAGTATAATTCCCTTAATCCACCAGGATGCAATGGAAACATTTACTAACGCTCGTTACACCTTCTGTCCAAACAGTTACGAACGTTAAACTATGATTCTAAAGGAAACAGAGATATAATTTTTCCATGTAATTATATCAATAGCAAAACGATAAAAATATCTTGTGTGGGTTAAATTCTCATATGCGTTGCTACATGATAAATTGTTAATAAATCGGGATAAAACAGGGGCAGAGATTTTCTGTCCAAAAATCATAACGCTCGTACATTTTATTCTGACGCTGAATTTCCATCTCCTAATGTCTCAACGGTTCTCATGTCAGAAATAAGATTGTCTAGGTCACGCATGCTCTGCATGGGAGGAAGAGTTAACAGGATTTCACGGATTTCGACAAATGTGGGTAAGTTTGTGGCTTCTGTCCAAAAGTTTACGAACATTAAAATGATACGAATGTGATAAACTTTGGTTAAGTAAACATTAAATAGGATCATTATGATGAGAAAGGATAAAAGAGTGTGCAAGTCGGATGATTGCTAGTGGTTTCGGGCCGAAAGCGGCGTCGTGTTCATCGTGAAAGAGCATGCATGAATGGTGGTTGTATACATTTTGACAGATTCTGCACATCTTGTTCGTAAATTAGACGGAAATTTTGAGTCTGTCCAACTTCGAACATTGTTTTCTGAGTAGGCCTATTTTTGACTCAATAAGCTGTTCATGAAAGTCAACATCGTCAATGATTTTGCTGACTTTTTTCCGTGTTTTTTTTTTTTTTGTCCAATGTTCGTAAGAATATAGCTGTCGAAGTTAACACGTTAATAGTGCGTTAACACAATCTCACTTATGCCATTAGAATAACCTTTCGGTGTTAATCGCATTAATTTAGGTTTTTAAACAACAGTGAACTGGGCTATAATGTTAAGGAACACATGCAGATTTTCCGCACCGACGGCACACAATAAAGCTAGTTTAAACATTAGCTTTGTGGTAAAATGAAGCCCCCTATAAATGTTGTCATGTCTTTCACACATTCAGTCTGTTTTTCTTCATTAGTAAAATACAATTTTATAGGAGGAGTTGAATCACGTAGACAGCAGATTAAGTACAAATATTAATATGCAATAGCGCATAAATTTAGCTAAATGCTCCTCTTCATAGTTATTTTTCTAGCTAACTGATGAGCTTATGGACACTGGTTATTCTGAGGTAAATGTATTATTACAATGCAATGTTTACAAGCTTTACACGTTTTCCTCAGTTTGAAACACTGAATGAGCTTTTACATGAAACAGACTAACAGTCATCATTCATATTTCTGATTCTTAATTTTAAGAAGTGTATTCAAGAAATGAAACAGCTATTCTGTAAATTAAGTTTGCTGTGGTGGTCAGAGCATATAATTAAACACTAGGGATGGGTCACGATTTTTCGAATATTCTATTTAATTATAGAATATCGATTAGGTTGTGCGATTATTTTCTAAAGGTGTACCAGGGCCTGACAATATAGACTGTCCGATGGCGTGAAGGACGCTCGGATTTGTCACTTGCCAGATCGGGCCACTGCTGGTGGTCACTAAATTGTATCATTTGCATGCGTTTTTAAGCCTTGTTTGTTTAAAAATGTAAGCGATTAAAAAACATTTGAGCGCGAAAGACAACTCCTTTCAGTACATGCGCGTTGTGTTCTGTTCTGTGTGAACAGCGCGAGCACAGACAGCCGCGTCTCTGACACGCGCGAGCCGCCTGAACGGGCAAACACATGAAGTATGTCAAACTACCCCTCTTGGCAAGTAACTTTAGCAATAATTCATCTATATTGAATTTATATACTGGAGTAAAGATGCACAGATCAACAGGATATTTGTTTGTTTTATTTTAGAGCATCTTCTGTTCCATGCTTGAACACAAACTGCGCTGTTGGCACTTGGGCGCGGCACATAGTGTGAGCGATAACCATGCCTGAGAATGGAACTTCTGATAGGTGCATTCTGATTGCGTGAACAATAGACCTGTTAAGCAATCAATATAATGTGAGAGGGCCGTTTGTTACAGCGTCCCAAACAACTCAAAATAATAAACCAAAGTTAACAAAACGATGCGCGAGAGTGCTTCTCTGCCGCCTTCACGTCCTGTTTCCCATTAATGAAGCCGTGACAAGCTCCCTGCATTCAAATTATTCGTTTTTTGCTGAAATAATAACGTAATATTCCACTGGTTGATATATTATATTTATATGCAAAATATTTGTGTTGTTTTTCGTGTTAAATGTGAAGAATGACAGGTTGGATACCACACTTATTATTATAATTGTTTTGGCAGAGTATACAGGTGTAATTCTAACTTTAACTTCAGGCAATGTAACATGATTTCATGATCGTAATGTTGACTTTATTCTTAAAATATTATGACGTTAATTATTTAGTTATTTATTTGAGAAGGATAAACTGATCAAACTTGCGCTGGCCGCTTGCTATTTAAAAAAAACTAAAACTTGAATTTAACAAAAATAAGATGTTCCAATCATATTTCTAAATAAAATTTATAAAGAAAGGAAACAAAACTAATGACCAATTTGCTATTAAAAAACAAAACTGAACTATTTAAATGGCTCAGCTAGAGAGAGACACGGGCTCTGGTCAGACTCAGACGGAGAATTCTGAGTAGCTGCAGGGCTCTATATTCGATCCCTTGTTTCAATTCAAAGTTCACCGAACTAATTGTGAACAGATTGCACTCCCGTCTTCTTCCCGAGCATGTGAACATGTTCATTTAATATATTTGTATATATGAAATAGGTTATTGTTATGAAGACAGACGTTAAAATTAATGTTCACATAATAAGTGCCGTCATTCAAGCGGTTCACAATATGTTTTAGCGCGTAATATGTTTTAAGAATGATATTCTGTTTAGCGCAATATGTTTTACGCCTAATATTCATTGATGCATTAATCAGATTTAAGATTTTCTTTTTAATAATATGAATGTTCATGCTCATTTTTAAAATAGAAATGTCCTAGCCTAATGAGCTGTTGATAGTCGACGGACTGTTCTGTTAATAAATGCCGTCCTTCGGTTATGTTTTATTAATGTTTCAGCACTCATACTTTACAACCATTAATTATCTTGGGTTAAGATAGACTATTCTCTAATTAATTAAACAGTTTGTTATCATAGAGATTGAAAGCCTGGATGGTCTCTCTCCCCCTCTCTCTCTGTGTGTGTGTGTGTGTGTATGTGTGTGTGTGTGTGTGTTCGTGCGTACGTACGTGTGTGTGCGCGTGGGTGGGCGGGTGCATGCGCGGGAGGGGTGCGATTTTCGAATAGTAATCGAATAATACCCAGCGATTATCGAATATTACTTTTGCTTAAAATGCCCATCCCTATTAAACACATAATTATAAATTTCAAGTGTTAAAAAATAATTAGTCATAACTCTTATATCCTTTGCAAACATACATATATCCTTACATATATATATATATATATGGACTTTCTTTATTTTTGCTGGCTTTCAGTTTATGAACATACCAGAATCAAAAATGCACCTTTAAGTTTATAGAACAGATAATATTAGATGGCCACCCTGCCTGCATGCAAGTCCTATTACCAGTTTTGTGACCCATACACAAAGCATGACTCATAACTATACCAAATTAGGAGCAAAGCAAAACATGAACTGGGATTCAACCAGAATTGTATTAAACTGAATTAGATTAAGTACACATTCTGCTTGAATTTACACTGTTTTTCCGTCCATGTTACATACGTTAAATTTTACATCAACTCAACTTTGATCAAAGTTTACTAGTTTACCATTGCCAAATTTATCCTGCCTTTCACACAGCTGTACCCCAGGTTTTCTCAGAATGTTAACCTGAGGACAATGGCTTTCTCCATGAAGATTGATTTTGCAGGCTATTGTCCTTGCAGTTAGGCCTAAACTGTGGAATCGCCCAACTTCATTTGTTCCTCGATTCATTTTTTAACACACTGGTTGAATTATTGATTCATTCATTTATTAACACATTTGCTTACCATTCAGAATGATTTATTGTGTTATGTTATTGTGTGTGTGAATTAATAATTAGTTGGACTAGATTGACGGCTCTAAAACATATATAAACAGTATTCTCATTGTAACTGTATTGTGTGTTTTTTTTCAATCATGTTTTAATTTCATTGAGATTTCTGCGTTTGATTTTGGTTTAACATTCTGTCATTTAGGTCATTCCAAGTAGGGGTCGACCGATATGTGTTTTTCAGGGCCGATACCGATACCGATTATTACAGATCAAGTAGACCGATAACCGATATTTTGAACCGATATACGTGTCTGGTGTAAAAATGAAAATGAATGCCAAAATTAATAATAACAAGAGCTCTGACAAAAAACGTTCTTTAAATGCTTTTAAACGTCTTTAATTCTGAAAACTGTTAATAACAACATTAAATAAACAGTAATATTAATAACATAAGTGCAGGATCACCCAGAAGCATTCTGTAAACATTTTGTAAAACTTAAAGTAAACGTATTTAGCGTATTGTGTGATTATTCTCAACAAAAGTTGTAATAATTCTTGTAGTTGTATTACGTATATTCTACTGCACCACAGTAATATATTCGGCTAAACCGAACTTATATTTTGACAGGTTGCCATGAGGACCTTTTAAGTTTCTGTAGCCTATGTATATATGACATGACGATCGTTTTACTCAAATGAAACGGTCAAATGCTCATGAAGTGACTCTCTGAGCAGTTCTGGGGATGTTGTTCATGTATTTATGTCCTCATTTAGTGAGACGGCAGATGCTGAAAACACCGCATCACACGCGCTTTATAGTATGTATGTGTGCAGTAAATGAAACCGCACGTCTGTGTCATTCATTAACAGAGATGCAGAACATGCAGGATTCATATTTAAATAGTGTTTTTGCGGCTTAATATTTATAGATACTAGTCCATAGCGCGAGTCGATTTAAGTGTACTGACCTACTTTTGATTAATTCATCCAAACTTCGACACATTCAATGACATTCCGCGTTATACGGTAAATTTCATTATATGACTGCATTCCGCGATTCCGCCCGCATTTTCCGCATTGCGGACATCATAGTGGATTTATTGCAACGTCTGCTGCTGCCTTACCTTTGAGAGACAACTGATGCGTGATCACTGAGGCAGCTCCAGTTAGCAAGTGCTTTCGGTGTGAGACTACCTTCAGTTTTCCACGTTGATTGGTCGGACTCGTGACTCTCTACATATCAGATGAGCGGTGGGCGGAGATTGCTCACCACAGAGTGTTGAGCTCAGACAGGCTACATCGAGCCAAATAGCGCATTTAAAAATTAAATAATTTCACCTGTATTATTTATTCACCAATAAATAATGTCACCTGTAAATAGTATGTTTGTTTGCATAATAAAAAAAAAAAAAATTATAACCAAAAAAAAATTATCGGCAAATCTGTTTTGAAAATGGCCGATATCGATAATCGTAAAAATGCTTAATATCGGCGCCGATAATCGGCCAGGCCGATAATCGGTCGACCCCTAATTCCAAGCCCACTGAGCAGTTAGTAATGTTCTGCTTTGGACACAATGCTGTCTTTGTCTTTTATTAAGCAACAATGAGTCTGTGTGTAGCAGTGATGCAGAGAAACCATGTTGCCATTTTTTTCTGGAGAGCTATTGGCAGGTGACAACAGCTAAGCACCTTAAAAATAGGAAACTGCTTTGTCGCTGACCCCTTCAAATAAGAGAGCTTAGGCAGTGAGAAAACTTTAAGGTAAAATGCATGGAGCCCTGAAAGTTTTCTCATCTATTATAGGTAAAGACTTAAGCTGCCTAAGCTCTCTTATTTAAAGTTAGGATGTGTGTACTGTATCTGGAACTTTCTGCTCTATTCATGTCATATAGACAGGTCTGTAGCACACATCTTAGGGCTAGATTGTAAGAAATGTTATCTTATGCAAGCTGCTTTAGAGAACATGACGACTCTTGTATGAATTATATGTGGAGTATGCATATGTATAGTGTAGGACAAAAGGACATAGATTTTTTTATTTATTATTATTTATAATGCGGTGTTTGGAATTACATACTATTGTACTGGGGTTAGATTCACCAAAATCATCTTAAGAAAGAAGTTTCTTAAATTTCTTAAAATAAATTCTATGTTCTTAAGAACAGGCTTTGGTGTGATTGTATGGTGGTTCTTGCCACAAGCTTGCGCACTATATTCATTGCTACTGGAGTAACACAAGGCATAAGGCAGAGTTCTAACCAAGCTACCCAACAACAAGCAGAGATCTAAAGAGCTATAACAAGATGTGCAGTGGAATGTATACCATAGAGTTGAAAACGTTTGAACGTATCACAGGACATCTAAATGGCACTAACAACCAAACTAATCCAACCAAGGTAAAGCACATCGGCTTAGAACAAACTTAAAGCCATAGATCAGGTGTAGGTGGCAGGTGTGGATTTAAAAGTACATCCAGTTTGTCCATTTGTCAACATATGAAGCTTATGTTTTTATCCTTCTGCTAATGCAATGGATGTGTTTGTTGTTTTTTATGTTACAACATAATGTGTGTTTGTGAAAAAGTGGTGTAATATGTTTTCTGTGGGTCGTTTTGTTTGAGAAAAACATGAAGATATACAGGTATGACTTACTTTTTGATTGGATTTAGTTGAGTTGGTTTGGCATCAGCCAGATTCACAGTTGGTGATTTTACTATAATCAGTATAATTTTGCAACAGTGCTTTGTTTTTCTACTTGGGCAAGCAATTTGGGTGCAGCTTTTGTAGTGCAGAAATCAGACACAATGCCAACCAAACAATGCTTAACAATGACATCAATTCAAAGCAATTGAGGCGCATAAGCTACCGTGGATTCACTCACCTAAATCTTTTCATAACTGGAACAAATAACTGGAAACTACAGTTTAATGATGGAATAATTTGAGGACAAGGACAACAAGGACAGTTATATTGATGTTAATATTATTGAGTAAAAACCCACAGTAATTTATTTCAGATTTCTCAAATTGGGCATGCAGAGCATTACAAGTTTTTAATGACATTGATACACATACTGGACACATTATTAAATATCATGTAGGGTGAGTAGCTGTGACATCAGAGTTTAAATGTATTTATTTATTTGGAATGCTTAATTCCGCATTAACCACAAAAAAGTGATCAATATAATCATACGAGTCAGAATAACTGTGCGCGGCGCCCTCCAAAACAGACAAGCAAAGCACACTTTGAGCTTCGGGCGCGTCCAAACGATCAAATACACACACAATATGTAAAAACGGACGGCTTGGAGAGTATTCACTTAAACACAGTTTATGTCTTAAAGTGAACGAGAACAGTTGGGAGAAAATTGTGTGTCAATATTTTGTCTTAGTGACAGATTGGAGCTTCTTCAATGTTAATCAAAGAACAAAATACAAAGACAAAATCACTCACAGCTCTTAATCTGAATAAAGTTATAGCTTTAATAAGCATTAATCTATCAATATATACAGTGAAAACTATGCAGTGTTCATTTATATTTGATCACTGTTAGATTTATTTTGAAGCTATTATTTACCTGAACATTAATGTTAGTAGCCATTCATAGATAAATGAAAGCACTGGTTTTTATTTTTTTTTTACATTTGTACATTTGTTTTATGGTATGACAAATGGTATATTTGTCAGTTTATTTAACTTTGTTTCTTTGTTCATGTTCTTACTCTATCTTATCTTATGTATATAAAACACTAAAAATGCCTGCACACTGGCGCATTTACAAATTGATGTTTTATATTTATTTAATGAAATATTTATTTAACATTTCAGAATATAAAGCCATGTTAATTAAGCTGCTAATCTATCATAGAAATATATATTTCATACATATATGTGTATGTATGTATATATGTATGTATATATATATAAATAACAAAAAGTACCGATAAGAATACCGTTAAAGTACCGGATCGATAAGCAGTATCGATAAGAGTAGTAATACCGTTAAAACCTTAACGATACCCATCCCTAGTCACCAGGATGCAAACCTGAAATATCAGATATACAGTAGTAGTTCTTCGCAGGTTTTGTATTTGATTACGCTGCTGTTCCATAGTTGTTTTCTATGTAAGCATGGAAGCGATTGAATGTTGCGCTCGCGTCTCTTGCAGCGTCTCGTGCATGAGCTTTCACGGCTTTCTAAAAACGCGGCACTCTAGTTATTAAAAGATGTTTAACTCACATCTTCTTGTATTTTTTCTTTTCCACTGCCTACGTCAACACAAAAGCACACTCTGTGTGAATGGCACCTAGAGAGCATCACACGTGAGCGGTTAATCATGTGCATCGTCATGCGGTTGGATTGTTCTTTTCTCTTTACTGTTATTATCAAAGTGTCTAATTCTAGCGTATGGTAATATTTCTATTCAAAATCGCGATTCCTCGATTTATAAAAAATCTAATTGTGGCAAAACATTAAATTCGAATTAATCGATACAATCTGATAAATCTCCCAGCCATTGCCACAGTGTTTGCTTATTTTTTACTTTATTTACATTGTGTAATTTATTTTATTTTACATCCAGTTGTATTCCGTGCCTCCAGGCTTTATTCGTTTTGCTCTTATTCGTTCTTTTTCTTATTCATTTGGTGCCACGGTGTTTGATGATTGTCAGTGTTTTTTTTTTTTTACATTTAAACATTTTGCAAGTTTGTAATTTTATATTAGGCTTATAGCATGGTAATGGTGTATTTTTATTCGTTTTGTTAATTAAAGTCCCATGTTTATTGCAGAAAATGTGTCTGTAATGAAGTAGATAGATACGGGAAGAAGGAGGCGGGAACCGGCGAACATTCCAACACATTTAATAATCAAACAAACAAACATAACAGAAAAGCGGCAGCCCCTCACGGATGACTGCCGCAAACAAAACACAAACTAAAATCCAGGCCTGGTCCTCTCTCCTCTTCCACTGTCGTCACCCCTCATTTAACCCTTCCAAAGCTCCTCCGTGGGACTCGAGACCGGTGAGTGGCGCAGGTGTCGTTCATTATCATTCACTCCACCGGCCTCGCTCCGTTCCCACGGCTCTCGGCCCCGCCCCACTCGTCACATACCCCCATCGCCCCTCGCAGGCCGGGGGGTACCCACGAGACTGCGCTCTACTCCCCCCCTCCCCCCTCTCCCGGGGGGAGCCCGTCAGGGCGGCCGCGGCGTACCTGGGGGTAAGGACAGACGAGGCGAGAGAAAGGAGATGGAAGGATGAGGAGTGACAGAGAAGAGAGAGGGGAGAGAGGAAAAAAATAAAAATCTCGGTCCGGTTTCCGGACACGCTGTCGCTCGGTCCTCAACCAGCTGAGCGGCTCACTCGCGGTGCCATGCGATGGTACTGGACCTCTTTGGTGGACGGCCCGATGCCCCTCCGCCTCCTGGTGGCCGGCGATGGCTCCCTCCGGTCGAGGGCAGCCGGCAGCGAGTGCCCCGTTCCCTGCTCCTTCCCCAAACATGGCGGATGGCAGCAGGTTTCAGCCTCCAGGCGAACGGGGCCGACTCCTCCGCTCCCTCTCGAAAGGCAGCCACCCCTCCTCGACCCAGGAGCACGGCAGCGAGTCTTCCGTCCCACCTGTTCTTCTTTTGCTCCAGCACCACCGCTTCGGGCAGCCACTGGCGGTCTCCGCCACTTCCTGCTGCCCGATCTCCTCAGCACCGCGATCCCCCTCAGCAGCGAGGGCTCTCTGACAGCGTGTCCCTCCTTCCTCCCGGGCTTCGGCACCAATGTAATGAAGTTGATAGGTACGGGAAGAAGGAGGCGGGAACCGGCGAACATTCAAAACATTTAATAATAAAATAAACAAACATAACAGAAAAGCGGCAGCTCCTCACGGACGACTGCCGCACACAAAACACAAACTAAAAATCCAGGCCTGGTCCTCTCTCCTCTTCCACTGTCGTCACCCCTCATTTAACCCTTCCGAAGCTCCTCCGTGGGACTCGAGACCGGTGAGTGGCGCAGGTGTCGTTCATTATCATTCACTCCACCGGCCTCGCTTCGTTCCCATGGCTCTCGGCCCCGCCCCACTCGTCACAGTGTCATTGTAAGTTATAGATAAGCAATTGACCTGAAATGAAAGTGAAAGCAAAATGTGCACGGGCATTAATAAGGTATTTAAAAGCGAAGGAAAATGAGAGGGAAAACTCCAACGAACTTTGTAAAACCAAACTGTATTATGCAACTTGCCGACAGCGTGTCTGTGGCCAAAATAAAAATTATTTATGCCTCCACGCAGCGCGCACACTCAGAGCCAGGTGCACACTCATATGACGCAGCTGTGCATTTAACAGGTGACCAATGACAATGCCCGTTCTAGATGGAGTTAAACCAATGGCAATTACATTGCCCATTTGCGGAACAAGCGAGCCAGATTAATGGTTTTGTTTTGAAAGAGAAAAAAAAAGCATATATTGCTGGACTCGGTCGAGACCAGCTTGAACATTTGGCGAGTCCGATGACCAAGTCCGAGACAAGTCCGAGTCCAAATACCAACGAGTCCAAGACAAGTCCGAGACGATAGAAAAACGTATCGAGTCCGGACTCGAGTACTACAGCCCTATCGTGAAGCACCTTTATTTTTGAGAGTGTATGTTTAAATCTGTTGCACGGTGGTCCTGTGAGGCACAACATTTATTTCCTTTCTATGTTTCCACATAGAGTATAGCAGAATGACAGTAAATCTCACTTGAATTTGAGGTCTTGGCCAGAATAAGTTGTGGACCAGACAACCTTTTCTGCTTTATTCTGTTCATAATCAAAAGTAGAAGCTATATTTGGATATCTTGACCAATTGTTGTTTACAATAAGAACCGAACAAAGTTTTGTTGTTGTCTTTCTAGATATTTAGTAATGTATCAATCAAAACCAAAACTACTTTTGTTGTTAATTCTAGTGACTTTCTAGGAGCAGTGTTAAAATACCTGCTACCATTTGTAGATTTAAATGAGGATTATTTATTGAGGATTAAAAATTAGGATTATTTAAAGCATCTTCAGTTGAGTCCTGTAATAGAAGTGTTCAGCCCCTCATCATTTGTTTTATTTTTCCTTTCACACCCAAGGAATTTGGGACATTACGGTGAGGAATTTGGTTCAAAAATATAGTGCACGGAAACTTTATGGTGCTTTATGATGTTTTTGTGGCTTTTGTGGGGCTTAACAACAACACAAGATAGTATATGCACAACATCGGATTTGGATCGGTCTCATGACCGGATCAGAGCCGATACCGATCCTGAGTATCAGATCGATGCATTCCTACTTTTAACCCCACACCCACACAATGTCATCATGCCATTTGTGCCCCTAGGGAAAGCTAGGCAGTTCAAAGCTAGTAATAGGGCATCAGTGACGTTTATCTTTTATCCCACTGGCTTCAGATAAAGGTTAGAGTGGAAAGCTTGCTTTTAACTCGGAACAGGTGAACTTTGTGTGTCCAACATGCAGAATTCCAGGGCATACTTTACGTTTTGGTAGTTGTGATTTGACTGTGGAAGACAAAAGCTGAATTAAGAATGTTTTTTCTTTTTATATTAAATACTTTCTCCTATCTAACATAATATGCAGAAGCAAATACTCTACAAGTAAACCATTTGTAGGTTGATTTTACACACAGTGGTGTGGCTTACTTTGGTAAGCATAAATGTCTATTTAATTTATAAAGTAAAGACTATACAGGTTTTATATATATATATATATATATATATATATATATAAAAGTACCTGTGAGTACTTTTTTATGTAGTATTCCTTAATTCTTATTATATATAGTGCTTAAAGTTCTCCATTAGGTCTATTTATTTTATGTCTTTGTTAAACAGTTTATTTGTCCTATTGCTCAAATAGTTATTTTTTATTGTATTTTTTACACTGTTTATTTGTCTTTAGTAAGCTAAATAGTTATTTTATTGTTAGGTAGGCTATTTTTTATAAATAAATAAACATTTGTTACAAACTGTGAAATAGTACTTTGGTTGTTGTATTATATTTATTGTAATTATACTGTGTCATAGTGTTTTACTGTTATACTGTCAATATAATTAGCCTCCTTTGTTGACATGACCCAAACTAAAGCGGAGGATCTTGTGCAGTAAATCAGTTTACTTTTTTACTCTCTGACTATCATGCCCCTTCTGTGGCCTCTCTTTTTAAAAACTTGTAATTGGCTGCAGCTGGTCTGGTGTCTTTTTTTAGGGGAGGGACACACAACCCAAATGGAGCTTAGAGCAGAGACAGGTACATCTTGTGAGTTGCCTAATTCTTCACATACAGAATTATTTTATGAGTGTTGATTTAAATAAAACATTGTAAATCATTCTAGTAAACTTGGATTATTATTGCATTATTGCAAGTCTGTAAATTAATGGAAACCTGTGAGTAATTATGGGAATATACAGCTCTAAATTAAATAAACAGGGTTACTTAAGAATGAATGTTTATATAATCAAGTTAGTCGAGCTATCTATTCTTGTTCTTGCGAAATGTACAGTAAAGGATTGCTCTCTTTGCATTCCTTCAGTCTTACTGAGCTACAACCTTTTATCAGTTTCTCAACCTTTTATGAGTACAGCCAAGCGACCCTCCTTCCTCAGGACAAGAGGTGTGCTCTATTTGTTCATTTGAGCTGGTGTGTAACAGTTGACATTGAATCACAGGGGATGCCAGTACCAGTGTTGGACAGTACAGTAGAACCCATTTTGGGGAAAACTTGAATGAAACTAGAAAAAAGTATACAGTATAAGAACATCAGAAAGAAACCTAGTGAGCTGAAGTCAAGTCAGCATCTCTTGAGGAATGGTTCTCCAACCAAATGTGGAAGTTTCTACCCTTAGGATTATTTGGGAGGAGAGATGTATGAAGGTAATTTTACGTCATACAGATTTGCATGCGTATGGTAAGATTTGTGAAAGTGTACATAAGACTGCAAGCGCAAATAAAATTTGCAAGCGCAAGAGAAGCTTTGTAAAGGTGTAAATCGCATTTTAAGCGCTAGAAAAAAATTATTTGCAGCATTTTGCTGTTACTCGTAAGTGTAATTCATGTTTTGTGAAACTGCAACTTCATGCTGACACTAAATAAATATGATCTGCATTCGTATGACTTCTATTCTTGTATGCTTTCTTTACTGCCATGTGCCATGAAGAAGGTTTTGAAACTGCTGAAGTTTCTATCTTTCAAGAAAAGTGTTGAAGGACACTGCTTTTAAAAATCTTCAGAATCTTCAAGATCTCTTAAAAAAGTATTCTCTTAAAATTCCTGAACGTATAGGATTTATCTAAGACTTTGGAACCATGATGGCTTTAAGTGTTTGTTCTTAACTAGGGATGTAACAGTATGAAAATTTCTTATCACGGTTATAGTGACGAAAATGATCACGGTTATCAGTATTATCACGGTATTGTTAAAATGTGCTACTAATTAAATTACTTTGTTTGCAAAATCACTAAAATAGTACCAATGATGTTCAGATTTGAAATGACAACTTCACTGACAACAGTTTAATAGCATGTTCAAATATCTAATGTAAATGTTCAAATAAAGCTTTGAAAAAGTTTCATAAAAAGGTAAACCTCACATTATAGCTTTTAAATAAAGAAAATGGTTATGTCAAAATGATAAATGATTGTATGTATTTTATCTGCTCCGTAAATAATTCTAGATAGCTTATCTGAATTGTTTAAATGTGTAGAATCCACGTAAGCTTGTTATTCCTCAACTGGTCCAAATTTACAGCAGGGCATACAAATTAAGTCCGTTTTTGTCCAGACAGAAACTGCACACCAGCGGAATGTTAATATGAGTCTCTGTAAATCCACTCTCTGACACTAGGTAGCGCTTTATATGGAATAGCTATTTCTGTATGTAAATTTCAGCTGTTTCCCTTTAACTCCATGGACAAAGCAGTTTTGTGATTAAGAACACTTCTTTAGGTATTACATGGAGCGAAGATGAAAACAAAATGCCATCGAATCATTTCTGAAGACAGTCAGAACCTTCAGAGGTACGATATATGATTAATTCATATATTCATTTGCATAATTCCCTCAGCACTCTTTTAAAACCTCCCAGCTTTTCCACTCTATTTTTACTCAAAACAAAACTACTCTGCTGCTGTGCGCACTTGAGACTGTTACTGAAAACTGTGCTTTATACTGGACAATATTTATTTATCATGAGATGTTCAAATCGCGGTTATCGAATACCGTTTTAATGATAATTAAAAAATGAAACGGAAATATTAACCATCAGAAATTTTATCATGATTTATTGTCAAACCGATAATCGTTACATCCCTATTCTTAACTTTAGTAAACTGTAGGATTATTACATTTTTTATTTACATTACATTAATGAATTTAGCAGGATATGTAAGGTAGGTTTCATCCTCAAATTTTGGCCGGCCAGTGGAGCATTGCAATAGTCTTTTACTGTTTTTGTACAGCACAAATATACATGACTTGGAAATGTTAATTGAAATGTGGATAGTAAAGCTCAATTGGTAATCAAACACTACCCTTGCTTCCTTGCTGTCCTGGTTAGTGTTGGTGTTGTTGGTTCCAGTTGAACAGTGGATATTGTGCTCAACTGACAAGTTTGCAGGGATTATAGGGAGCTTCATCTTAGCAAAGGTTGAGCTGGAGGTGATGCTCCTTCATCCAAGCTGAGATCAGTCTGTTCAGTCTGTTAATCATATTGTCATTCTTGATGGCTTAACTTAAATCCTTTGGCCTCAAGTCAAGTCAGGTCACTTTTATTTATATAGCACTTTTAACAATACAGATTGTGTCAAAGCAGCTTTACAGTATCAAATAGGATAATGGTGTGTGTCAATAATGCAAAAGGACAATAGCAAACACTCAATTTTCAGGTAAAGGCAGTTCATCATTGAATTCAGTGATGTCATCGTCCAGCTCAGTTCAGTTTAAATAGTATCTGTGCGATTAAGTCGACGATATCGTTGGAAATTAAGTGTCCCCAACTAAGCAAGCCAGAAGTGACAGCGGCAAGGAACCAAAACTCCATCGGTAACAGAACGGAGAAAAAAACCTTGGGAGAAACCAGACTCAGTCGGGGGGCCAGTTCTCCTTTGGCCAGACGAACCAGCAGGCGGTTCAGTGCTGCAGCAAAGTCAGATTGTGCAGAGGACTCATCTGGTTCCTGTGGTTCCTTAACACTTCACTCTGTGACTGGATTCAAGATTTCCTCACCGCCAGACCACAAGTGGTGAAAGTCGGCCAGTTCACCTCCAACTCCATCACCCTGAACATAGGAGCCCCACAGGGCTGTGTCCTGAGCCACCCCCTGCTCTACTCTCTCTACACCCACGACTGTGTGTCCTCTCACAGCTCCACTTCTATTGTCAAATTTGCGGATGATACTGTGGTTCTGGGCCTCATTAACAACGATGACGAGGCCGCATACTTGGATGAGGTGGATAGACTCACATCATGGTGCCAGGACAACTGTCTCTCTCTGAACGTGAGCAAAACTAAAGAGCTGATCGTGGACTTCAGGAAGAGACAGCAGCGGCCCTATACCCCTCTTATGATCAGTGGGACCCCTGTGGAGAGGGGGAGCTGCTTCAAGTACCTCGGTGTAAACATCTCCGAGGACCTGACATGGACTACACACATTCAAACTCAGATTAAGAAAGCCAGGCAAAGACTGTACCATCTGCGACAGCTGAGGAAATTCAGGGTCTCACCAGCTATCCTGAAAACTTTCTATTCAGGGGCCATAGAAAGTGTATTGACTCAGTGCATCTCAGTGTGGTATGGAAATTCCTCAAACCAGGACTGCAAAGCTCTACAGAGAGTCGTGCGCTTAGCTGAGCGCATCTCAGGGTCTGGTCTCCCCTCTCTGCAGGTCATCTACCTCAAACGCTGTAAAAGCAGAGCTGCTAAAATCCTCAAAAAATTCAACTCACCCCGGTAACCATCTTTTCTGTTTACTGCCATCTGGCAAGCACTTCAGGAGCATGATGGCAAAGACTGAGAGACTGAGGAGGAGCTACTTCCCTCAGGCCATCAGGCTCCTTAACACAAACCCAGTTCTCAAAAACACTTACAAGATTGTTAACTGTAAAACTTATATTCTCATCACCCGTATTGCTGCTTTGTGTACATACCCTGAACAAACCCTTCTGCACATCCCTCTTATTCATATTACTATTTATTAAGTCCCAGTACACGTTTTGTTTTTGCACATCTATTGTTTTGCACTTTTTATTCCATTGCGCATTTTACTCTTATTTCTCTTTTTTACCATATATATGCTCTTGTGTTGTGTTACTTTTATATCATTTTTTATTCTTTTGCACTGTCCACTGAGCGGACCTGATTTGATTTTACATTTCACTTCTGATTATACCCTGTATAATTTATTATGTGACAAATAAAGAAACCTTGAACCTTGGTCTTGTCCCAATGGCCGTCTAGGTGATGAGGTCTTCACTGGGGATCTGTCTCTGGGGCTCATCTAGTTGTCCTGATCTCCGCTGACATTCAGGGCTGTAGAGGTCATCTCTAGTAGGGTTGTGACGGTGAGGAAATTTTCCCACCGGTTAAACGACCTGATGTCACACCGGTTATAACGATATCACCGTGGGGGGGGGGGGGGTTCGTTTGAGTTTTACTTCTTTTCCTTTGATTTTAAATACCCTGCAAGCGCCGTGCACGTTTTATTGTGATTTTAATATCAGCAGCAATTCGGCGTCACACAGAGTTTAAAATAAAAAACAGCAAATATTGTGGAACAAAATAAATGAGAAATGAATGATTTTAAAAAAAAAAAACATCACATAGATCAGTGGTAATAGATCACTCGCGCTTTAGGTCAGTTCTCAACCAGGGGGGCGAGAGATAAAACTCAAATATAATACATTCACTAATATTTTGACTCGCATGTTAAGTAATGTAAAAAATATATAGGCTATAAATAAATAACAGTACCACCTCTCTACATATTCTTTGTTTCGGAGAAGCAAAACGTCTCATCGTGCTGTGAATACAGACTGAATCGCGGCTCCAAAACTCTGTATGAGAAAACTACAGCTCTCGGCTGGATAAAAGAAGCCAGTGTCACACTAGTACACACAAGTTTTGATGGACGACTATTGGAATCAGGGTAAAGATGATTACAGTGACATACAGGATTGTGCATTAGGCGCGCGTTATGTCCGTTATAAATGATGCACAATCGAACCGTGTATGTGTGCTCTCGATCACTCTAACATCATATTTCTGCTTGAATACAGCTCAGTATATTCACGTAGTTGAATACAGCGAGTGTTTTATAACGGATGCTCGCGCGTGTTGGAGAAGTTTGTGAGGATCAGTGGTGTTCATACGGGCATCAGACACTCCAAACAGCTTGTTTTACAGAGGAACTATTTACTGATGGCGTCGTGAATAATAATAAAACAATATTTTATTTATTATTATTAAATTAATGCAACATAAAGATACATCACAACAAGCCTTTTTAATTATTTATTTAATATGTATTTGATAATTTATTTACTTTTCACTTGGTAGATCTCGGTGAGTTTTCTCCCTGAATTAATGTCAGACTCAGAAGTCAACCAGCTTAAAACGGGCGCTTTTACATTTCGTTTTGAAACTCTTCAACCATCGTCTTGTCTGTGTCACCTCACTCTTCTTGTCAGTCATCTCTCTTCACGTGATAAATGAAATCTGATATGTGATGCAGAGATCTGCGCGGGACTGTTTAAGGTTTTATTCCGCACCCACCCGCTCCCGCGATATATTCACAGTTTGTTCACACACTGCTGAAAGACAGAGAGATAGGCTAACAAATAAATGTTTAGTCTGCACAAAATTTTATTTATTTTATTCGTCTTGTCAAGAGTCTTGAATTTATTGACTGAAAAATGTCAATAACGTTTTGCTGCCAACACGGAATAAAGTTATACAAAAATTGTAATCCTTATTTTTATTCGTTTTGTCAGGATATAATTCGTTTAGGCTAACAATCAGCCTACAACACAATAGGAAAAAAAATGTAGGTTTAGCCTAATATCTATTTTATTAGTCTTGTCAAAATACTAAATTCATTGAACATCTTGCTGTTAACATAGGGAAAAGCGCAGCAGAGAAAAATAAATTAATTCGACACAGTCTGTCATTTAAAATGATAGGATAAGCATAATACAAAAAAAAGAAAAAAGGAAAGATGAGTTGCACGTTCTTCAAGGACAGGGCATCCAGACTTGCTCCATCCTTATTCTGCTCTGTCACTCATCACAACCTGCCTGTTCTCTCTGAGAGCTGTATATTATATCTGCTAGCCTGCTCTGAGCATCGTTGCACACGCTGTGACCAGACAATAAAACGAAGCACTGGTCCATGCGTGCAGCGAGCGCATAACGGTCCGAGTGCAGTCTGAACTGATTGATAAGAATAAAGCACAGATATACTGTTCTGAAAGGACGTCGGGAACGGGATATTGTAAGACACCCGCTCAAATTCAAATTGCACCAGAGTTACCGACCGTTACCGCCTTGTATTTGGGAAATTAATCCCACGGCGCAAGAATTCTGGTCGGGACAGCCGCGGCAATGCAGACCTAGACTGCTGTGATGCACGACTGTCGTTCATTCGGTGGACTGCATTGAGCAACAGCGTTCAGTTTTAATTGTAGTGTCCTCTAACTGAACAAATGTATTTTATTTTGTATTACTATAAAAAAATCTAAAGGACGGTGAGGCACGGTGAGCAAGTGACGTAACGGTGTTGCGGCTTAACACCGGTATCACCGTCTATCGTGGCAAGCCTAATCTCTAGGTGCTGATCCACCATCTGATCTGCATACGGACTGGATCTGTTGACTGCAGTGATCCTCTGGGCTGGATAAGGACCGAAGAAAGAAACAGACTAATATTAGTGTAGATGTCATTCTTCTTATGATGCAACAAATACATTGTGTGTTATGGGAAGTGTTCCCAGTTCCGGTTGACCTAATTAATGCAGCCTAACAATCCTTTAACGGATTTGAATAATAGAAGTGTATTAGTGAGTTATGTGTACGGAAAGTTAAAGAGATGGGTCTTTAATCTAGATTTAAACGGACAGAGTGTGTCTGCCTCCCGGAAAGTGTTAGGTAGATTGTTTCAGAGTTTGGGAGCTAAAAAGGAAAAGGATCTGCTGGCAGCAGTTGATTTTGATATTCTATGTATTTTCAAATGGCCAGAGTTTTGAGATCGTAGCAGACGTGGAGGACTATAATGCGATAAGAGCTTACTCAAGTACTGAGGAGCTAAACCATTCAGGGCTTTATAAGTAATTAGCAAGATTTTTAAATCTATACGATGTTTAATTGGGAGTCAGTGTATTGTTGACAGAACCGGGCTAATGTGGTCATACTTCCTGGTTCTAGTAATCTGCACCATCTGTAGTTTGAGTGCAGATGCAGAACATCCACCCAATGAAGCATTACAATAATCTAACCATGAGGTCATGAACGCATGGATTAACGTTTCTGCATTTAACATTGAGAGCATAGGTCACAATTTAGATATATATTTGAGATGGAAAAATGCAGTTTTACTAAACGCGGCTTTCGAAGGAAAGATTATTATCAAATAGCACACCTAGGTTCCTGACTGATGATGAAGAATTGACAGAGCAGCTATCAAGTGTTAGAAAGTGTTTTTTTTTATTCAAAGGAATGTTGTGGTCTATTGTATCGAATGCAGTGCTAAGATCCAGGAGCACTAATAGAGAGATACAACCACTATCAGATGATAAGAGCAGGTCATTTGTCACTCTATTGAGAGCAGTCTCAGTACTATGATATGGTCTAAATCCTGACTGGAAATCCTCACAGACATCATTTTTCTCTAAGAAGGAGCATAATTGTGAGGATACTACCTTTTATAGTATCTTTGACAGAAAAGTGAGATTTTCGAGATCGGTCTATAATTAACTAGATGTTTTTGGATGATAAACCTTTGGGGTTTGACCGTCTATAACTCATAATAGTGATTTAACTTGAAGTCAGTCATTCTGAAAACCAAATCAATATGGTGATGAGTATGAGAGTCTGTGTGTGAAGAACTTCTACCAGATATGGCTCCCACACTGTAAAAGAACTTTAAGCTATCCTGTCGGACCATTTAAATCAAATTGCAGTTATGTTATATGGTCTTACTCCAAATGTTTGTGATTTTGGCAGTGAGCTGACCCAGACTCTGTTAACCACTCTTGACAGAAACAATATCTGCTTTGCTGTCTGCTGCTGTCTTATAGACAGCAACTCTGCATGCCACACAAATGATGCCCCTTGTGTGAAGCTAACAGAAGATTTGACTAACAATTGATTCCACTGGAGTTCCAGTGACGTGAAACTTAAGCATAAAATTTGTATCACAAACAAACATTAACATAGTGTAAAATAGTCAATTCAAAATAAAATAGATTGATTACTTCTTATCAATACTTTTTTGTAATATTTGTAATATACTTAGGACAATAAGTGTTTATTTTTAATTTTGTAATTTTTTTGTGAGTGTGTCATAATGCATTGGTTTGAAACTTCAGTTAAGCATCTCTCTAAAGCCCAAAATATACTCTTTTTGTACATAAGCATACATTTGGTTTGGCCTGCAGACAAATTATCATACTTGATAGAAGAAGAACTGATCATCCAGTCAAGACACCACAAAAATAGAGTCTTAAACAAGTCTTTAACAGTAGAAAATGTATTTAATGTAAAGAATTTGGCTTAAATTTGGATTAAAAAAAGAAAGACATTATTTTTTATGACCTTGTAGCTTTGTTTATTTTTAGCACATGATTTAAAATAACACATGATAACACGTTGACCAACCCGGAACGGTTTAAAGATATAAAGGTGAAAGTCCAGAACAAGGCATAAATGGGATGGGCTGGCAGGAGACGTCAGTGCTGTTTGAAAGTGTTTACTTTCAAAATGCTCATATGGAAATTAAGGGAGAAAAATAAGTTTCCTCCCTCTGTCCTGCTGCTGACCTCGAGTTCACTTTTATAAGCTGAAAGGTAGACGGGAGACACTGACTCTGAACAAGTACAGTATGTGTTTATTGATTGTCTGTCTTTTAACAGTTTTTAAAAAACCTTAATTTGGACCTTAAGAAAGTGCTTTTAAAAACATATCTGTAAATACTAGAATTTAATGAGAAACGGTTCCTTGGGACAAATGAAATACATTTAAAAAAAATCTATTATTTATAATAAATCAAGGTTATATTAAGGCAAATACACCATTAGCTAATATTATTGTTGTTATATTTTCATTCAGAAGTTGGTCTTCCTCTAGTAGACATATACAGTAATGACGAGTTTCCTTTCTTGCAATATTCCTTTCCGTTCTTGCAATATTGTCATTTTATTAGGTTCAGTTCTAATCAATGTGATTGTGAGACCATTCTCTGGCCGGTCAAAGTCTACGTTAATATGCTTTGCATTATTTATTACTTTATCAGATGTAAAAGCATTAAACTGTTTCTGTTTTAAATCCTGATTGCAAATGCACTTCTTTCTTGCTAATAATTTCCAGGGATTACGCCGGTTTCACACATACTCTGTTTGGAGTGCTCTGTATGCAGTCCATGTGTGGTGATATGATATGTGATGCAGAAACAGCACGAGCCACGAGCTCATTGTGCTTTCACATAGGACACGTTTGCAGTCTGCCACTGATCTGCAGCTGTATACCACAAATGCAAACTTTATCCATTATTTTAATTTCAAATCCACATTTTGTTACTGAAAATGCATGTCAGCGTTGTGATTCACAGTACACTTTTTAATACCATCCATCTTAGACTTATTCACACACAAACATTTTAAATTAAAACATAATATTGATAGAAACAGTTGACTCTCTTGGCTTTTCTTTTGCAATTAAATCTTTATTACAAGCAATCCTGTGGATCATAAAGAGTTTTATTTTTCTAACTTTACGAGTGCCATCTATTGTGTCACCTCATTTATCTAAAAGTGCACATTTCCTGTCTTTAAACCTAGCCAAAATGGTTGACTGTGAAACACACTTTCTGTCATGTCCAGTTAAACTTTAAATTACTTTAAAAAAGTGTCACACTTATTGATTCTTATTTTGCTTGCACTCAGCTTGGTGGACGGTACATTTCCGTTTCTGTGACACCTACGGTATTTACCAAGCATTGATGACTGGATGAGCCTAAAATAAATTGATTGTTAAAAAAATTAACTCCAAATCTGAAAATTGTTGCTGCATTCTTGCACAATCCTACTTATTGTGTGATAAGGAAAATTAGTAATTTGAGTGTGCAAAATTGTTGTCAATGATGTGAAGATAAAGCACTCTCACAAAAATAGTTTTTTGTTTTTTTTTTGCCACCATTTCTACTTTAGAATCACCTCGGTTGTCCACTGCCTCTGTTGGCAGTAATGACCGGGCCTCCACTGCTACGCTGTCTGATTGTTCTGACTTCACAGAAGTCCAGAGGCCCGTAAGCGTGGTCTCCACCATCTCATCCGGGTCTGGTTCTTCTCGGGAAGACGTTCTCCTGTCAGGTATCCCATCTGCTGGTGTGCCTATTGAGGACAACGTGGATCTGGAATTAACGACTGCTGCTGATCCGGATGAGACTCAGGGCACTAGTCTTACCCAAACAACCACCCTTTTCCTCCAGCAAAATAGCAGCAACACCAGCAATAACAACAGCTCCTCCATTTCCAACAGTTTCTCTCCATTTGCTGCCAGCACCATGGCACCCAACCCTGAGCTCACCTACCTGGACCGTGTGGTCATGGAGATCATTGAGACTGAGCGGATGTATGTGAGGGATCTGCGGAGTATCGTAGAGGTTAGTGTTAGTCTTAACCTTTCTAAACAAATGGTTACATTTAACTGTCAATCAAATAAAATAAATAAAATAACAAACATGCTGTTAATTAAAACAGTAAACCAAAATGATGGTGTACCTTAGGTCTGTGCGATATGATGATATATATATATCGGATGGACGAAATAAAAAGTCTATCGTTTCATATTATGTTCTATCATTTATTTTGTGGTGTCACAAAATAAATTGTTTACGGTAATACCTTTTCATCATTTGAGTGACTGCGATCTTTATACGCCACCCACCACGGGGCGTGAACGGGAGACAGAACGACCAGCCAGGTGTGCTCCTCTCACACAGAAAGAGACGGCGCACGCATATAGCTCTGTTGTTTGAGTTTCAACGGCTTAAAATCGGTTGTTTTAAAACTGCAGTGTTTTAAAACTGCAGTGCTTAAAAACGCGTGACCATGTTACAGATGTAGTCCCTTAATTCCTCCCCTTCAGGCTCTCCCTCTCTCCCCGTGTGTTCACGAAGGTTGTAGAGGGCGCCCTTACCCCGTTACGGGAAGTGGGCGTCAGGATCCTCAACTACCTCGACGATTGGCTTATCCTAGCCCAATCCAGAGAACAGTTGGGCGATCACAGGGACTTGGTGCTCCGGCACCTCAGCCAGTTGGGGCTTCGGGTCAACTGGGAAAAGAGCAAGCTCTCCCCTGTGCAGAGAATCTCTTTTCTCGGTGTGGAGTTAGACTCGGTGAGTATGACGGCACGCCTCACGGAGGAACGTGCCCAAGCAGTGCTGAACTGCCTGAGTTCCTTCAGAGGCAGGAATGTGGTACCACTGAAACAGTTTCAGAGGCTCCTGGGGCATATGGCATCCGCAGCTGCAGTCACGCCGCTCGGATTGCTTCATATGAGACCACTTCAGCACTGGCTACACTCCCGGGTCCCGAGGTGGGCATGGCGCCGCGGTACACTGCGAGTAAGTATCTCCCAGCAGTGTCGCCGCTCCCTCAGCCCCTGGACAGACCTTGCCTTTCTATGGGCCGGGGTGCCCCTAGAACAAGTTTCCCGGCATACTGTTGTCACAACAGATGCCTCCAGCACGGGCTGGGGCGCTACATGCAACGGGCAGGCAGCCTCGGGGCTCTGGACAGGGCCCCGACTGCTTTGGCACATCAACTGCCTGGAGCTGTGGGCAGTGCATTTAGCCTTGCGGCAGTTCCGGCCACTGCTGTTGGGCATGCACGTGCTAGTCCGCACGGACAACACTGCGGCGGTCTCGTATATCAACCGGCTGGGGGGTATATGATCACACCGCATGCCACAGCTCGCCCGCCATCTCCTCCTCTGGAGTCACACGCAGTTCAAGTCACTGCGTGCTGTTCACATCCCGGGGCAGCTCAATCGTGCGGCCGACGCGCTCTCACGACAGCTCACGTTCCCCGGAGAGTGGCGACTCCATCCCGAGACGATCCGGCTGATCTGGAGTCGATTCGGGAAAGCTCAGGTAGACCTGTTTGCCTCCCCCGAGTCCTCCCACTGCCAGCTGTACTTCTCCCTGACCGAGGGCCCCCTCGGCACAGACGCACTGGCACACAGCTGGCCTCGGGACTTACGCAAGTATGCGTTTCCCCCAGTGAGCCTACTCGCACAGACACTGTGCAAGCTCAGGGAGGATGAGGAGCAGGTCCTGCTGGTTGCGCCCCATTGGCCCACCCGGACCTGGTTTCCCGAACTCATTTCCCTCGCGGCAGCACCTCCCTGGCGCATTCCTCTGAGGAAGGACCTCCTTTCTCAGGGGCTCGGCACCATATGGCACCTGCGTCCAGATCTATGGAACCTCCATGTGTGGCTCCTGGACGGGACGCGGCAGACTTGAGTGGTCTACCACCGGCAGTGGTAGAGACCATCATTCAGGCTAGAGCCCCTTCAACAAGGCAAACCTACGCACTGAAATGGAGTCTGTTCGCGACCTGGTGTTCTTCTCGCCGAGAAGACCCCCGAAGATGCACGATTGGAGTAGTGCTTTCTTTCCTGCAAGAAAGGTTGGAGCGTAGGCTGTCACCCTCCACCTTGAAAGTGTATGTAGCCGCTATTGCGGCTCACCACGATGCAGTGGACGGCCGGTCCCTGGGAAAGCATGATCTCATCGTGAGGTTCCTGAAGGGGGCCAGGAGGATGAATCCCTCCAGGCCTCCCCTTGTGCCCTCTTGGGACCTCTCTATCGTCCTGGCTGGACTTCAGAGGGGCCCCTTTGAGCCGCTGGACTCGAGCTGAAGTTCCTGTCTCTTAAGACAGCGCTCCTGACCACGCTCACTTCCATCAAACGGGTCGGGGACCTCCAGGCGTTTTCGGTAAGCGAAGAGTGCCTTGTGTTCGGGCCGGTCTACTCTCACATTGTCTTGAGACCCCGGCCTGGATACGTGCCCAAGGTTCCCACCACGCCCTTCCGCGATCAGGTGGTGAACCTGCAAGCACTGCCCTCGGAGGAGGCAGATCCAGCCTTAGCGTTGCTGTGTCCCGTAAGAGCATTGCGCATATACGTGACCCGCACCCGGAGCGTCAGAAGCTCCGAGCAGCTCTTTGTCTGCCACGGAGGGCAGCAGAAAGGGAAGGCTGTCTCCAAACAGAGGTTGGCCCACTGGATAGTGGAGGCCGTCGCCTTGGCGTACCAGTCGCAAGGCGAGCCGTGCCCCCTGGGGGTGAGGGCTCACTCCACCAGGAGTGTTGCCTCCTCCCATGCGTTGGCGCACGGTGCCTCTTTGGCAGACATCTGCAGAGCTGCGGGCTGGGCGACACCGAACACCTTCGCAAGATTCTACAATCTCCGCGTTGAGCCAGTTTCTTCCCGTGTGTTGGGTAAGTAATGGGCGGGAAGAACTGGCCGGTGTCACGCTTGCTGCGCCATTCCCCCTCACCCGGGGATACGAGCGCCTTTTTCTCCCCCAGTTCAGTTCCCCGGACGGTGAACCCTGGTGGAATACTCCAAGCACCCCTGGCAGTCAGACTGGCCGGAGCAGTCTGACGCCAGGCCCAGTACTGGTGTTAGCTCGCCCGGGTCTCCGGTCAGCCCCTGTACTGGGCTATGTGTCCGTATGGCCTGATTCCCCTTCGGGTAATCCCATATGTGTATTCTTCCACGGTAAGTTTTCCCTCATGGTAAACCCGTGTCTTCCTTTGTGACAGAGCTTCTGTCAGGTTCTGCTGGCAGCCCTCCTCCCTACTCCTAGGTAGGATCTGCCCCAGAGTCCAGTCGTATGTAGTACTGCCCCAAGCCTGGCCAGTCCATATCAGTGTCTCCACATGTTACCTCCCTTCGGGCAGGATGTGGCCTCCGTAACGCCCTTCTCTGGAAGGCTCACTTCCCTGCCGTTACGACAAGCTGTAACAACAAATAGGAAAGACCTGAAGCTGTCTTTCACTGAAGGTCGAAATCCCTTCCGATTCCGTGGGGAAAGGAACAGCGGCTTGGCTATCTCCAGCAGCGATGTACTCAGTGGTCCCGGTGGGCACCAAGGTTAGCGAATTTGCACTGGAGCGGTAGGAAGGTTGCAACCTCTTGCATGGCATTTGTCTGTCACGCACTCGCTTGTCAACATCTGCATGCCACAAGGTTGTGATGGGGTTCAGCTTGTGGCGCTTTCCATAGGACCCCTATGTCGTCACGACATAACTCGTAGTGACCGACAGATAGGGAACGTCTAGGTTACGTACGTAACCCCCGTTCCCTGATGGAGGGAATGGAGACGTTATGTCCCCATGCCACAATCTTGAACCATCGTTAGTTGCCAGGGACTCGTCTCGGCTCCTTAGCGTAAAACCTAATGAGTGGATGCACCTGTCGCCCTTTTATACCCGTATGCACGGGGAGTGGCTCAGGTATGCAAAATCCACTAGCCAATTTCATTGGCGTTTTCTCTTAGTCAGAGATGTTCGGGGCTTCCAGGTAAATCCCCTATGTCGTCACGATATAACGTCTCCGTTTCCTCCATCAGGGAACGGGGGTTACGTATGTAACCTAGACATTTTTTTTCTCTCTCTCTCTTTAGCCTTGTATTAGTTTGATATTGACATTGGTGACAAGGATTATGACAATTATATGGTATCAAAGATTTTAGTATAATAAAAACCAGCATAAATAAAGACCAGCAGTTTAATTCTAGGTTGCAACAAAGTCAGATTGTGCAGAGGACTCATCTGAGCCTTTTTGTAAATTAAATACTGTAGTGTATAAACACACTTTTTCTGTTGCTCACTAATACATGCCGTAATACATGCTGACTTTTTGTTTTTCAGTGTCTCACATCATTAGTGCTGCGTTAAGTTTTAAACTGTAAATTAAAAAAATACACTCATGCTTTGAGACCCTGCTTTTAATTCCATTCATTTTCATCTATTCTTAAATGAAAGAACACATCTTGTGTGAATGGCTTCTTTTTAGCAGGTTATGGGTTAGGAGGCTTGATGAAATGCTTTCTTTTTTTGGGGGGGGGGGGGGGGGGGGGAATTGATAGCCCAAATTTGTACACACACTTTTCTTAGAAGAGTGAGTTTGAGAATGGTTCACCCAAAAATATAATATCATAATTAATTCAGCCTCATGTCATTCCAATTGCACAAATGAAGTTATTTTTAATATTATTCCATATTTTTGTTCGTTCATTAAATGAAGTTACAATCGTAAGTTTGGGAGGAGCCTAACGGCTGATTGATACTTTGCTGCCAACACCGCTGATATTTCCCTGACAGCCTACACAACAAGCTGCTTCTTCTTCGGCTTTTGCTTTGATACTGTGGGTTACACAAGCAACATTCCTGTGGTAACTGCCATCCTAGTGGTATGCATGTGTAATTACATGTCGACGAAGACAACTGCACAGAAGTATAAATGATAACCAACGTGTAGCCTACGACATAGAGGCTGAAGTCGAAACTCAAGCTACAGCTTCAGGTTCGAGCCTTCTTCAAAGACAGCAAGCCAAGTTCATTTACCATTAACTATTAAAACTGGATGGGCAGGAAAACTCACGAAAGGTCCACACAACACAACCAAAGCTTTCACGCATCAAAATAATGATAAGACATAAAAAACACGGAAGCTCAACCATGCTTGCTTCACATGTGAGAACTAACTTTATTGGTTCTCATGTGCAAAGCAAGCACTATTGAGCTTCTGTGTTTACCATATTTGATTAGCTTTATTTATGTGTGTTAAACAATGTTTATACATAAAAGCCTAAAATAAATCTGTTCTTTATATTAAGCGATCATGTCTTTTCATAAAGCTTAGATTAAACCAGATTGCTCAAATTGATTAGTTTTACAATGTTAATTTGTACTTTTCAATGCATGAAAGTTTTGATAGCTTGGACTTTCAATAAATAGACAAAAATAGAAAGAATATGTTCATCTGTGGGTGAGTAAATTGTGACTAGGGATGGGTTGGTACGCGTTCGGTTCTCGGACAAATTCCAAATGGAAGTGATCATCCCTATCCCCTTTGCAGTGAGCAGGGCACGTGTGTGTCATTATGTAGTTGTTTCAATTGCACTTGGTGAAGGGAGCGATGTAATTACATGTGGAAATTACATCGCTCCCTTCACCAAGTGCAATTGAAACGACTACATAATGACACACACGTGCCCTGCTCACTGCAAAGTCGCCACTGCAAAGGGATAGGGATGATCAGTTACATTTGGAATTTGTCCGAGAACCGAACGGTACCGGTACGCGTACCGACCCATCCCTAATTGTGACATAATTTGTTTTATTCTTGTGTGAACCATTTCTTGAAATTACTTTGTGTTAAGCCTTTAGAAATTATTCCATGGAAATCTTGACATGATGAATTTCTACACTTCGTGAAATAAAGCCCAGCTCAGAGTTGAAAGCTGTTTGTGCTCCTAGTGTAGTCAGTCGTAGTAATGGATTCCCAGCAGAGAATGTTGGAGTATAGTGAACACGGTTCAAAAAGTGAAAAATCAAAGATCAGCTATGATGGACTTCTGCCAAAAATACTATTTGGAAAGAAGGCACATTAGTGGAGCTTCTTTAAAATTTAAGAAAAGCTCAAGACATTGATTCTTATTGCATGTGAAAAAATATCAAGTATACTCAGTAGAGTTGATTACAAACATTAATAATCAGCAAGCTGTGCTTTATCTTTAATCTTTAATTGTGAACATAGATAACGAGTGAATTCTCATTTATTGTAAATGTTAACACAATTTTGGGTGATATGGTTTATTTCACAGACCTGCTGCTTGATCAAAACAAGGGTCTTCTCAGTACAGACAAAAACAGTTTTCTAGATCTGTTAATCAGGTACTAGACAGAAACACCATCAACCATTAAACCATTTCGCTAGCATCCACCAGGCTTAGCCAAATAAGTACATTCTCTTAAAAGTCTCGTCCTCCAAAAGCATGTCTGTAAATCTGAATGCTCAAAATGACTGACAGGAAAACACCTGACACATGATACATCACTGATTTTTAAGTAGTTAACCCCCCCTTCATTTAGGAGATTACTTGCCATGGCAACAAATGGCTGTTGCACGGAATAATACGTCAGTAACCTACATCTGAATTGGTATCTGGAAGTATATGGACCCATGGTATTTCCGTGTCGGGTCAGTAATACTCGCAGATTTGTCCGACATTCTGCAATGTGTACAGGAGTTTAGTTGTCCGTTTACAGCTCTTTTTATGCAGTGTTAAGTAGGGACAAAACAGGCTACTAAAAATATCTATAAAAACAACCAAACAACAGAAATAAATAACAGAAGAAGGGAAAAAATACAAATTTGACAATAGGAATGTTTCAATGGGAAATTACTGTACAATGAAATTTGGTTATAAATTAGTTTTATACAAATCATAGCAGTAAATAGTACAGTCAGCAACATAGTCCTAAGTGGAAACCTCACTATTTGTAAAGCATTGAATGTTAGTTATGTCCAGAGCATCTTAATGTAACTGCGTGAGTTTAGTTTACTCTATTCAGTCTTAGGGTGACTATACGGGCCATTTTTACAGGACGCACCCTTGCCAGGATTTCTATATTGTCTAAAATATCCAGGTTTTGGCTGTGGGCACTGTGCAGATCGATCGTTGTATGACATTATTTCACTAGCGCTATAGAGAGCAGAGCAGATGGCTCTTTATGCTTTCAAATCACTCTTGCGGTACTTTGGTGTCAAACAATGATCGGTGTGCAGCTTCAAGTCGAACGAACGAACAGACACGTGCGCGTATTTGCATTGCATTTATCAGTCTCACCTTCTCATGTGCCACGATTGGTCGATTATGTGCAATACCTGTAGTAGGTCAAACTACTTTGGATGTTTTAGGCAATATAAAAGTCCTGGCAAGGCTGGGTCCTGTAAAAATGGCACATATGGCCACCTTATCCAGTCTATTTTATTCAGTGTAAACAAAAGTAACTGATTTTAATTTCACTAATTAGTTATTTACTTAAAGCCTGCATGAAATCCCAGGGTGTTCCCAGGGAACACACATATTGACAAAAGAAAAATGTATAGCCTGAATGCACTGTAAGTCACTTTGGATAAAAGCATCTGCTAAATGCATAAATGGAAATTAAATGGAAATTCACCTATTTTCTAAATGTCGTTGATCTCGTTGTGAATCCAAAAAATATGTTCTCACCATAACTTTTAATAAAAAATAGCATAACTTGATCTTCCTAAATTAACTTCTCTCTAGTGACAGACACCATACTTCCCTAATCATTTAGTCTGCTTAAACCACTGCCCCTTTCTTACAGTAAACTACAAGTTTGCATTTAGATCCACCTCTATCCAACCAGCAACTGATTGAACCATGTCCATCCATACGCTACACAATGCAGAAATTAAGATCTGCTGATACTTCTGTTACATCCCAACTTAAGCTGATTACTAGCTACATTAGGAGGTCAGTTCAGTGCACTGCAATCATGGAGGGTGTGAAGTTAAACCCATCAGATTGGTTTTATCACCGCTCATACATTGTTTCATTCTACTGCTACTGTATTCTCTATTGAATACATGTTTTTCATTACATGTTGAATGCTTCTGAAGTGTAGGTACTGTGTATTATGACTTCTTAGCAGTGAGACATCCAGTGCTTGGGATTATCACGTTATGTAACACCAGGTTTGACAATTGGATTTTGCCGATTGAGTCCTCCAAGTACAACACAATGTCCCACAGCTTGAAGTGAGATTAGAAACAGTCATAAGGTGTAAAAAAATAAATACATAAACATTACAATTTCCATATAAAGTTGCATTTAAAAGAACCCGAAAAACATGCATCACAATTTCATTATTTATTGAAGACTGTGCTCTTGTCAGATAATTGTAATTTGTTAGAGAAAATTAATGCATGCTTACATAATACAGCCCTGAGATCACACAGTCCTGAAGAGTCTGTCCACATTTGGATTCTTGGATTTATTTGCAGTTGAGGCTGCGCAATAATGACAAAAGTGATAACTGTTTATTATTTCTATTGATATTGTAATTGTAATAAATATTTTAGATTAATTGAATTTACATTAAAATTCTTATTTTGTGTGTGTACATCTGCAAATAAAGACTAAACGGTGGAACTAACATTACCAAAATTAGAAGCATTAAAAACAAAACTGTTATTCAGAGTTTGAATAAATTGTGCACAGAAATTGAGCAAAGCATAAAAATTGCAATGCACCATAATATTTTAATCACTGAAGCTGAAGACTGATGACTACATAGATGCATTGTTACTTGCTATTATTTGTGTACGTTGCATAGGTGTTGTACAACAATACAATGCAGTGTCTGTGAAGCATAGCTTTCTTATAAGGCCTTTGAACTGTAGTTTGCTGTAGGCCATGTGAAACTTGTGAGGTTTCACATGCTTCATGCGGTTAGTAGCAGTCAAACTTCTCTTTCTTCTTAACAATGAAGTCTTTCGGTATCTGTTTGACAATACCTGTAATATAGTATTGTAAGGCCCGGCTCGATTCGACCCAATGACGGCAGTCGTTCAGCGGGTGAAGGGCTTTGCGTATTACAGTCTTTCCTTTTCACGACACAACAAGAACATTAAAATGGAACACTTCTTATTATATATTTTGTCTCGTTATTTCATCTGACTCCATAAATGAAAAGGTTTTAATGATATCTGTGCATCATTAAAATATGAACGAATGATTGATTATTCTTATCAGCTCTTTTTTACTACTTTACCCACTCAGATGTAGGGAAGCTATATCGCTCAGAGGCCCTGTTTTCCACAGGTCTCACGGACACAATCTCGTCAGGCCCGGTCATCAGTCAGAGGTAAATTATGGTTATGTATCTAAGATTTGCCGTAAATTCACACGTACACAATCAGAGACATCGAATAACCCTCTTGGAGCCCCCTCAGAACTTTAGTTCAATCGTTTACTTCAGTAAAGGGTTTTGGCCACTATCAGATATGTTAGCAGATCAAATGTACTACACTCGTAATAGCTTTGGGTTGGTCAAATCCTTGTTTAAAGTAACATTAAATCAAAAAGTCAGAGGTATGGGCGTACCCGAATCTAGTCTGATCAGACGGCGTTCGCCGTCCCTAAATGGAATTAACCCGCCCCTGCATCCAAGTACACTTAAAAGATGCCGGATATTAGCCGTCGCTAAAACTGACGCAGGCTTGCGGAAATATACGGATCCGCTAATCTTATAGGGAAAAAGCAATCTTTAGAGGCAGTTAGAATAGAATCAAACGTTACAATTTATTGAACAGGTAATCGAAGCAATAATTCAAAACTCCAATGTTACAAGAATAGAATCATCAGTTAACCATACCTGGAAATGAAACTACACACAAGTGATATGTGCGGGCAATCAGCTTACTGACTCCTAACCATAGCTGGAAATGAAAACTACACACAAGTGATATGTGTGGGCAGTCAACCTACAGACGCCCAGAACTTTGTGTCCCCTTTCCTTATATACCCAGATAATTCAATAAACCTACCAAATGGTGGTATTATAATTAGACTTTAGAATTTGCAACCAAATGGCTTCTTGAGATCCTGTGGCAGGGAATACTTATTTACATACAGGAGGTGTTTTGAATAGGAGATCAGGGGGAGGGCACACTTTTGAGTGGTACACTACGCTTCTCATACTTTAGAACTTCTTTTAGCTTTTCCTTATGATTGGGAGAATGAGACCATTTTACCAGGCGCGCTGAGACATTTCAAAAGATATCAAACATGTATGGTTACTTTTTTGTACATATTATATTGCATGGATTTTCAGTGAATTCTAGGTGGTGAGGGGAGGGGGAATGGTGTCTGTACCAGGTCCATCGTGTAGACCGTCAGTACAGGGTGTGAACCCCCCAGTGTGCTGCGTCCTGGATGCTGTTGTTACATATGCAAGAGATAGTTCCTGTGGATTTCCAGGCGGGCCCCCTGTCCTCTCGAGGGGGGGGGGCCCAGACATCCAGGCACCAGGCTTACAGTTCCTCTCTTTGGCACTGTTTTGGGCCACTCACAGGGTTCCCTGCAGTGTCACTTCAGTCGTTGTAAGGTGGTACTCTGTTTGGAGGATGACGTTCTGTACCAGGTCCATCGTGTCGATCAAGGCTTGTGTTCCGTGTTCATAAAAGGTGTCGTCCCACCATGGGGAGACCTCTGCGTCCTTTGGCATCCTTCCGAGGATGTCGATCTGGCCCATAGAAAAGTCCTCTGTCACTTCCAAGCAAAATGAGTGATCAGCAGGACAGGTCAGTCCTCCATATGTGAACGAATTCATCTCACTGATGAGACACCTGGATAGCATTTGAATGGCCATGCAAAGATTCAACATTTATGAGTTTGCTATCATTGGGAGAGAAAGGTTGTAATGTGTTACATGTACAGACAACATAATTGTGAGTTTCATGACAACAAGTGCGACTGGTAAATAAGGTCTCAGTACCCTTCAACGTCATATATCCAGTGAGGTGATCCCATTTAATTACCTGATCTTTAACTACCATGCCAATGGATTGAATATTAGTGGAATTTGGATAAACTTGATCTGGGTGGATTAAAGGAAAAGTGGCAAAAAATCCAATGCAACCAATACATTCGTTTCCAGTATACATCATAATTGTGGATAATAATTCTGAATACTTTACATTTTTCATTTTTTCCGAAGAGAACCATCTATGTAAATCTAAAACCTCAATTAAATCGCTCAAAACATGTCTCGGGGTCTTGTGAAGACGAAGATTTAAAACTTCCTGTCTTATTGCAGTGAATAAATCTTGTGCATATGATCTGCAGGCTAAGTCACGTTCGATGGTACGGGTCTGATTGTATAATGTGTGGCTGATCGTTAGAAGCGCCTGCGCCTCGGAACGAACCGCTTTGATAATATTATCATTGCTATTGGTGATGTGTTGGAAACCAGTGGCCATCTGATCTGTCAACCATGTGGAGAATTGAGATTGTTTGGTTATTTTATAAGTGTTGGCTGCTGAATTAATTGATCCGAACAGGCCGGCTATACTGCTGAGCAGGTATCGTTTTGAGTGAGCAGGTGGAATTTGGACGGCAAGTCTGTCTTTGTAATCAGAAATTAAATCATCGATTCGTGACTGTAGCCATGCATACGACTCATCATTAGTATTACAATGTTTTGTATAGGCAGAGAGTATATTGGAAATGTTATAAGTTACATGTGTCATTACCAAATTTACATCATGTAATAAAGTCTTGTTGATGTTTCCTCTAATCAGTCCACCAGGAAGAATTGAGTACAATTCTGGACACTTTTTGGGTTTAGTGTATCCACAGGTGGTCAAATTAAAAACAGTACTTAACAGTCCATGAACAGTTGTGTGGATTAGTGAAATTGTCTATGCTATGCGAACATTCCCCGACACAATACATTCCTTCCTTTTGGTTGGTCCAGACAAAAGTTTTTGGTTTTGGCTCGTTAGGTGTGTACGACGTGAGATCGTACATTTAGCTCAGTGAATCTCATATGTGTGTCATTATGTGTTTCTGTATGTGTGCACCTATATGTTGCAGGTTCCAAATTTTTAACAAGGTAGCACAATTTTGGGTCTATGCCATTTGTTTTAGTTTTTTCGTGTAGTGTATGCATGTTACCTATTGTGTCACCTGGATCTATTTTAAGTCGATACCAGGCAGTGAGGTTGTGCATGAATTTGGTGCTCGAGTGTGTCCTGAAATGTTTCTTTGTAGGTGGGTGTTACCTGAACTACAACAAATTTGTGGTGTGCAATTTGGATCCGGTACTAATCCGGGAGGCCATGTAACTGTCTCTTTTGGTGCGACTGTGATTTTTTGTGTGGATGGCCCCTTGGAGTGTTACGCAACACCCACCTCCCACATTTCAGGTTGTGTGTGAGTGATTGGTGCTCCCCAGAGTAGGAGGATTTGATTCGCTACTACTCGTGCCACTGTGTTTGCACTGTTAAATTGGAAAATTTGTCAGTTATCACAAAGCAATAACGATATCCCCCTTTGGCACTAGGTAGTGGGCTTATGAAATCCAATTGGAGTAACTCCCAAGGTCCCTTGGGTGGCTCTGGTCTACACAGTTTTGTACGGCCAGGCTTGCCTTGGTTAATGGTGGCACATACTATGCATGTGTCACACCATCTTTGAATGTCTGATGCCATTTTGATTGTATGGTGTCACTGTCACTTCTCCAACACAACACTAGGGGGAGCACTATCTACTCTCAGGCCTAAGTAAAGAGGACTTTACATTTATGCATTTATTTAATTTTAACTTAATACAATTATTTTAATTAATTATTATATATTTTTTCTTTTTCTCTTGAGTTAACCAGATCACCTAGGGAAATGAAGTATGGCCTACAGGTAGTGCCAGACTTGTGTTAAGTCTGAAATTAGAATTTGTGGTTTCTAATTAAAATGTATGATGTTATAATTAAAATTAATAGGATCACTTAGGATTATAATTTACACGTGTAATCTGCAATTGAGTTGATAAACCAATATTGTTGCAAAATGTAAACAGGAAGTGTAATTATTTATTAAATGTAATTAGAATTTTCGAATTCATAATTAATTATTATATTAATTTACGGCTTCTAAATCACTAGTTTTGGATTCCCATAATAATAATTAAAATAGTTTCCAAACTTAATCATTCCTCATTGTGTCATTAACATCATCAAAAAAATAATAATAATCTGTATCCTAATTACTTGTAGACGAAATAAAAAATTTCTGGCCCTCTTGATAATAATAAAGGTTTTACTGTGATTGTCAAATTATAAGATCGCTTGTGATTTAATCAATGGATAATGTTGAAATCATTTTATCAATGAAATTAATTTGTAATCAATTATGACATTTAATTAACAATTAAAAATTCCTAACAATATCAACTCATCCACTGAAGTGTTTAAAATCAGAAAAGCGGTTATAATTGAATGAAATCAAAATCACCATATTATCAAGATGATGAGGTAATACTAAATTATCTTCTAATAACCCACCAGTTATTAAGCTGGTACCCACAAATGTTAAAAGACTTTAATCAAATGTTAATTCAACCGACCTGTGAAATTTGTGTCTAGAGCATTCTTCGCATGTTAACGGGCGGCTGATTGTTGTGATTTCATCATCCGCATTTTTCATGGTTTTTAACACTGCGATTTTAACTGCTTTCTTTGGCGAGTCGTTTGATTTTGTTCGGGTCTTTATCGGGCTTCGCAGGCTCGGCTTTTCTGGCCACAGGCTCACACGAGCTCGGTTACAAGTTTCTCTGTGTAGCCTAATGTTATACGCTAACGCAGATTTTGATTTTAGTTTGAGTCTCTAACTCAGTTTCATCCAGTGCTGCTGTGCTTTCCCTGAAAAGACATGTTTCTCGTCTAATTCTTATCACCACCGGGTTTTTCGGTTCCGGTCTCAAAAATGGGTATTCCGACCCGTACTACAAATGTGTCTATATGGTGTAAACAATATTTCCCTCAACTTCTAAAAGGCAAAAAATATATACTTACCACAGCAGCTGGATATTGATGAGAAAGAGATCAAACCTCATGTCCCAAGGAGAATTCAAGTCGGATGTCGCGGCTGGAATGACGTACTCGTCTCTGCGAGAATCACGTTCTCGTCTTTGCGAGAATCACGTCCTCGTCTTTGCGAGAATCACGTCGGGGTCACCACTGTAAGGCCCGGCTCGATTCGACCCAATGACGGCAGTCGTTCAGCGGGTGAAGGGCTTTGCATATTACAGTCTTTCCTTTTCACGACACAACAAGAACATTAAAATGGAACACTTCTTATTATATATTTTGTCTCGTTATTTCATCTGACTCCATAAATGAAAAGGTTTTAATGATATCTGTGCATCATTAAAATATGAACGAATGATTGATTATTCTTATCAGCTCTTTTTTACTACTTTACCCGCTCAGATGTAGGGAAGCTATATCGCTCAGAGGCCCTGTTTTCCACAGGTCTCACGGACACAATCTCGTCAGGCCCGGTCATCAGTCAGAGGTAAATTATGGTTATGTATCTAAGATTTGCCGTAAATTCACACGTACACAATCAGAGACATCGAATAACCCTCTTGGAGCCCCCTCAGAACTTTAGTTCAATCGTTTACTTCAGTAAAGGGTTTTGGCCACTATCAGATATGTTAGCAGATCAAATGTACTACACTCGTAATAGCTTTGGGTTGGTCAAATCCTTGTTTAAAGTAACATTAAATCAAAAAGTCAGAGGTATTGGCGTACCCGAATCTAGTCTGATCAGACGGCGTTCGCCGTCCCTAAATGGAATTAACCCGCCCCTGCATCCAAGTACACTTAAAAGATGCCGGATATTAGCCATCGCTAAAACTGACGCAGGCTTGCGGAAATATACGGATCCGCTAATCTTATAGGGAAAAAGCAATCTTTAGAGGCAGTTAGAATAGAATCAAACGTTACAATTTATTGAACAGGTAATCGAAGCAATAATTCAAAACTCCAACGTTACAAGAATAGAATCATCAGTTAACCATACCTGGAAATGAAACTACACACAAGTGATATGTGCGGGCAATCAGCTTACTGACTCCTAACCATAGCTGGAAATGAAAACTACACACAAGTGATATGTGTGGGCAGTCAACCTACAGATGCCCAGAACTTTGTGTCCCCTTTCCTTATATACCCAGATAATTCAATAAACCTACCAAATGGTGGTATTATAATTAGACTTTAGAATTTGCAACCAAATGGCTTCTTGAGATCCTGTGGCAGGGAATACTTATTTACATACAGGAGGTGTTTTGAATAGGAGATCAGGGGGAGGGCACACTTTTGAGTGGTACACTACGCTTCTCATACTTTAGAACTTCTTTTAGCTTTTCCTTATGATTGGGAGAATGAGACCATTTTACCAGGCGCGCTGAGACATTTCAAAAGATATCAAACATGTATGGTTACTTTTTTGTACATATTATATTGCATGGATTTTCAGTGAATTCTAGGTGGTGAGGGGAGGGGGAATGGTGTCTGTACCAGGTCCATCGTGTAGACCGTCAGTACAGGGTGTGAACCCCCCAGTGTGCTGCGTCCTGGATGCTGTTGTTACATATGCAAGAGATAGTTCCTGTGGATTTCCAGGCGGGCCCCCTGTCCTCTCGATGGGGGGGGGGGGGGGGGCCAGACATCCTGGCACCAGGCTTACAGTATATTGTTCTGGAAGTGAACGATGCATTACTATACCATCCCAAAGAGGCACAAAATCACTTTCACAGACTTTTTCATTAACTGTTCCCATCTGGTGGAATGACCTGCCTAACTCAATCCGAGCAGCTGAATCCTTACCCATCTTCAAGCAACGGCTAAAAACACATCTCTTCCATCTTTATTTGACTCTCTAACTCTAACACTCTCTATTCTAAATGAATTTTATCTAATCTGTCTTCTTTTTATTTAAAAACACACACACACACACACACACATTTGACCATCTATCAATTGCATATTTAATCTCTAACTGCTAGCTTTTCTTGTGAAACTAACACTAGGTTTCTTTTTTCTATATTCTATATACTCGTTTTCATAAAAAAAAATAAACCCTTCCTACGTGTACTGCGTTAGGCTAACCAGGGCTTGTAATAGCACTTGCATGTTGTTGCTCTTTTGTTGGTTTTGATTGCTTCTATAATGTCCTCATGTGTAAGTCGCTTTGGATAAAAGCATCTGCTAAATGACTAAATAAATAAATATAGCCCATAGCCTGGTTGCATGAACACTATTACGGGTTTGACGGGGGTCTGAGGGGGAATGATGTGTTCCAGTGATCTTGCTGTGATGAGGTTTAGCTCTTCTCATCCTCAGAGATGGCAAAAGTACACACATCCTTTACTCAAGTAGAAGTATAAATACTTGTTGTGATGGCCCACGGTGTGGCCACACATCAGTGAGCGGTAATGTGCTTGCACACTCATACACATGTACACGCACACACATTCTTATTTACATATTGATTTAAAGGTTTGTTATAGTTAGGATTTAATTCATGTTACTTTCATTTTATATTTCAAATAAGACAGACTCTTTTTGTCATCTCAAAACTTTATTAAATCACAGTACATCGTAACTAATTGGAGTGCACACAATTTAGTTCGCTATTCTGTGTGTTTTTGTTAATTCAGTTTTCTTTGAGTTGAGGTTACCGTGCAGTGGAGTTTTGCAGAGGTTCCCAACTTCTGGTGCTGGGTCCGGTCGTCTAAAGGGACCGCGGCACTGCCTCCAGTTCTTTAGTTCCGCTTGCCGGCACCAACAGACCAATAAATGGCGGGGAGAACGGAGATGGTTGAACTTAGGATTGTTTGTTTAATGCTTTATTTCTTTAATGGTATTTTTGTTGCTTTTCATTTAAGGCTTGCATTTAATGTGTATTTTAAGCATGGAAGTAGTTTGTTGTTGGTTTGAATGTTGTACTCTGTAGTTGGGTTTTGTTTCCCCCCTTTTGTTTTCATGTGGACTAGTCCAGTTGTATAAATGTGGTCCTGTTGTGTCATTTAAGGAGGAGTCAGTTTGGTTAGCACATGTCTTAGTTTGGTATTGTTGACCTTTCCTTTGATAGGCGTAATTATTTGATTTGATTATTTGCAAATATCTGGTTTGTTTTCCTTTCCAAATGTGACCGGATTTTTGAACTTATTAAAATAAGTTGTTTTTAGGAAATTGGTTTTTCATGCCTCATTGCCTTTTGACTCGGTCCCTCACACTTGTGTTTAAAAATACTCTGGTAAAAGTAGAAGTACTGATGACACTTGTTTACTCAAGTTAAAGTAAATAAGTATGGGCTCTGACGTGTACTTAAGTAAAAAGTACCCATTACTACAACCTGTTTTAGTGTCATGCTGGTAACTGGACCTCATGTCATATTGACACATTAATACAAAACAACTTCCATTTAATATTTAATATTGTTAGCTAATGGATGTATCATGACTAAACAACCATCACGTAGAACAGGGCAGGACTAGGACAACATTTCAGGCAAGGAAATCTCACACTCATCAAGGCCATCCCATACACCTACAACAAATTCTGAAATCATGGATAACCCTATTTTTATTTTTGTATGGCCATCACATTTAAAAAAAGGTTTAAAACCTTAGGCTGGGGCCATGCAAAATAATTAAAGGTTCTCTGTTGAACTGCACCTTCACTTTCCTTTTCCTTTTCAGTCTCTTCATTTTACATTATATTTCTCTACATCTCACTTTGTGTGTTTAATTTTTCATGAATTTTCTTGTACCTGTCACTTTTCCCATCAGTATGGAATTATATTTGTGTCAATAAAAATGAACGTCACTTTATAAAAATGAACGTAACTTTATACAAACGAACGTAACTTTTCCAGAAACGATCAAAAATATGCCATTACAAAAGAAGAAAAACACAATGAAAACAAAAAAAAATTACTCAGTCGCACAAATTTAACATGCTCTTCAAATAGGCTTCATTCTTTGTTAATGATTTTCATAGATTCGTTTTCGCAAATCGTGGATTCTGAATGCGTTGCCACAGATTTCGCTTACGCTTCGCAAATTTTCGTTTGCTGTTTAGGCACAAACCTTTCGTGGGGGCGGGCTTAACAGCGATCCACTCTGATTGGCTAGTGAGCTTTTGATAGACAGCTGCTCTCTGGAAGTACAGACGTCAGTGGCGCGCATATTGGAAAGCTGTCGCGGTGATTTGTGTGCAATACGTCGTGCTTGGTTTGTATTATATTAAGTATGTAAATAATATTTGACCTCCAGATGCTGATAATCCGCAACGAACTGTTGCACACTGTACATGAATAAAACTTTTATCGATGTTATTGATTAACGTTACTTTAGTAACACGAATTTACTTCAAGCTGCCTTGAGGGACAAGCTGAGGAGGACGATGATGCCGCTCTGTGTCTCTCCTGAGAGCTCATCTTTACAGACTGAGACGACCGAAGGTCAAATATTATTTACATACTTAATATAATACAAACCAAGCACGACGTATTGCACACAAATCACCGTGACAGCTTTCCAATATGGGCGCCACTGACGTCTGTAATTCCAGAGAGCAGCTGTCTATCAAAAGCTCACTAGCCAATCAGAGTGGATCGCTGTTAAGCCCGCCCCCACGAGAGGTTTGTGCCAAAACAGCAAACGAAAATTTGCGAAGCGTAAGCGAAATCTGTGGCAACGCATTCAGAATCCACGATTTGCGAAAACGAATCTATGAAAATCATTAACAAAGAATGAAGCCTATTTGAAGAGCATGTTAAATTTGTGCGACTGAGTAATTTTTTTTTGTTTTCATTGTGTTTTTCTTCTTTTGTAATGGCATATTTTTGATCGTTTTACATTTAGTTCTCTACATCTCTTGTTGGTGTTTAATTTTTCATGAATTTTCTTGTACCTGTCACTTTTCCCATCAGCCATCTACTGTTATGAACAGAACTGTCTCCACCTTGTTGCAAAACTACCACCTAATTATATTTTGTTTGCAATTACATAACTTTATTTTAGTTCAATTTAAAGTATCACATTATAAGATACCCCCTCACATTGTAAAGTGCTTTGAGTGTCTAGAAAAGACCATGTGTCACCATTGTGACCATGTGTTGTTGTTCTATCCTATAATGACTTAAATACTATAGATTTAATGAAACAATACTTTCTAAATTGCCTAAATGTCAAAATCAGTACAATAATAATTACATTATGACAATATCTTTAAAGAAAAATCCTAATTCTGTACATGTTATTGCATTATCATGAGTCAAAATTAACTATGGTTTATTACAGTAAAAGTGTTTTTTTTTTTTTTTTTTGTCAGATTGATTACAATCAGTTTTAATTTACAACCATAGTTTTACCACAAATTTCATGGTTAGACTGTGGTTAGTGTAGCAAAACCATGGTTAATTTGATGTTACCATGGTTTAACTAGTAACATTGGGTTTTGGTTTGAATTTTTGTTAGGGTTGTTCTTGTTATCTGTACTAGCTCCCTCTAAACGTATTATAATACGATGTTTTATCATATTTGTCTGCTAAATTTCTACTGTAACTTTACAGTAGATAATAATGATGTTCTTTATCATACAGTAATTTGAGTGATGATAGTAATTTAGTTTAGTTTACAGTAGACTGGCTGCTACTGCTAAGAGTTGCTAGCTGTTTAATTCTTAAGTAAGTAAACAAACACAAAACTACAGCCTATTTACAAATGAAACTGACCCACATTTGAAGTCATGAATAGGTCAGTAGTTTGTCCTCTCTTATCCACTCCATTCTCGAGTCATTGATTACTCTGGTAGAAACCATTTGGCGGAGACGCGGAGCTCACGCATCATGATGTATTATAGATTTCGAATGGTGATCCATGAAAACTAAAGTAACGAGCCTGGTTAGAAAATGTAAGAAGTAGAAAGTACAGATATTTGTGTAAAAATGTAAGGAGTAAAAAGTAGTCAGAAAAATAAATAGTGAAGTAAAGTACAGATACCAGAAAAATCTACTACAGTACAGTAACAAAGTATTTGTACTTTGTTACTTCCCATCTCTTCTCATCCTGTATGCTAACTGACATTGCATCAGACTCCTGCAGATGACTTTAATGGACCTGTTTTGGATTTAGCAAAGCTAAACAGAACTTAGGAGAACAATTAAGCAATTAAATGGAAATATATTTAATGACAAGTTTAAAGGGAAAATTCACCCAGAATTGAAGATTCTGTCATCATTTTCTTACCCTCAAACAGTTCTAATATATATATATATATATATATTATATTACACATACACACGAGGAGTGAGCGATATGACCAAAATCTTATATCAAGATATGACAACTTTTATATCACGATAACAATATATATCACGATATAGTGATTTTTTTTTCTTTTAAAAAGGTTTTTATTATATTAAAATCTTTGATACCATATAATTTTCATAATCCTTAGTCAAAAATGTCAAGATCAAACTAATACAAGCCTAAAGAGAGAGAGAAAAAATAACTCAACCTCACTGAAGATAAATAAACAGTAAAAAAAAAAGAATACATTGTGTAAATTAATTAGTCTTCACTGTGCTAATTATATCTATCTATCTATGATAGATATAATTAACATGTGTATTTTGTATAGATTCTATACATATTATAAATATAGCATTATTATTGTTATTTTTTATTCTCATTAAAGTTACAAAAGTGATTTAGTCAAGAGCAGTGAAAGATGTTCTAGCAGTGTGCTATATTTAACATGAATGGCAGACAGAATGAATATTGGACAGCTTCCCCTTTAAGACCGAAGTCCAGATCCAATATAACTAAGTTACTGTTACATATGCGTTTTCTCTTTCTGCCGTTTACTCTCTCTTAAGACCTAAATCGCTGTGTTTATGAGTATACAAATTTTGAGTATGGCAGCCGTGTTGCGAGCTCCGGGACAACTTTGCAGTTTTTCGTATGTTTTATTTCCTTTTTTTGTTGTTTTACATGTTAGATACTGTTAGTATAACTGTCTACGATAGAGACACACTTTTAAACATTGGTTCCTCCATCACGCAACGCAAACCGGACTTTGAGTTCTTGAACGCCGGTGGATTGTTCACAGACACGGAATCAGAGCCCTTTGTCTGGGCCGCGCAACCGAGGAAACGCAGCCGACGCCGAAAAAGAGGGAAGAGAGCTGGCGTTCTCGTCAGACTGAGACGCCGTGCTTTCCGACCCCCTCTCCCAACCATTTTGCTGGCAGTCACTGGATAACAAACTCTGTGAACTCGCACTCCTCTCACACAGAAAGAGACGGCGCACGCATATAGCTCTGTTGTTTGAGTTTCAACGGCTTAACATCGGTTGTTTTAAAACTGCAGTGCTTAAACACGTGACCATGCTACAGATGTAGTCCCTCGTTTAGGAACGAGCTCCTGGTTTTGTCCTGGCTGGTCGTTCTGTCTCCCCTTCATGCCCCGTGGTGGGCGGCGTATAAAGATCGCAAGTCACTCAAATGATGAAAAGGTATTACCGTAGAAAATTTATTTTGTGACACCACGAAATAAATGATAGAACATAATATGAAACGATAGACTTTTTATTTCGTCCATCCGATATACATCGTCATATCGCACAGCCCTAATACACACACACACACACACACACACACACACACACACACACACACACACACACACACACATATATATACACACACATATATGCACATACTGAGGTGGGTCTTAAATATGTAACTGCTTTCATCTCCCATGTGGCATTTGTGAATGGAACTTAAGACCGGTGATACCTTTCTCTATGCAGTACTGAAGAGTGACATAACATGAAAAATTATCTTGATTGTTTGGAACCAATTTTCTAATCAGATTGAGATTTGTTTACCAATCCATTGAGTAATGGAGTAATGAAATTTGTTTACCAATCCAATTGTTTGAAATCCATTGAGGTGGCTTTTGCATGTTTGCAAATTTTAGGTAGATTTGAGTTTTCATTCGTTGGCTCTGAATCTCAAGATAATACCAAGTTTCAACTTGGGTCACGATTTTCGAATATTCGAGTAGTCAATTTAATTATAGAATATTGATTAGGTAATGCGATTATTTTCTAAAGGTGTACCCACACTGGGTGTTTTGAACCATCCCCGAGCTACGTCTGAGCCCCAAAGCCCTGTTCGTTTGACTAATGTGATCGCTCTGTGCCGCGCTCGGACGCAGTTTGTTTAGCAGGCCCTGGCTTGGTTGTAAGAGGTGGGCCAGACTCGGTTCAAGTTGGACTCTGGCGCGGCACACATGTTGTGTGAGCGCTAACCGCGCCGGAGCACGGAACTTCTGATACGTGCAGCCTGATTGCGTGAACAATAGACCTGTTAAGTAATATAATGTGAGAGGGCCGTTTGTTACAGCGTCCCAAACAACTCAAAATAATAAACCACAAAGTTAACAAAACGATGGACTCAACTGTGCTGAGCGAGAGCGCTTCTCTGCCACCTTCACGTGCTATCAGAAACGTCCTGCATCCCACTTATGAAGTCGTGACGAGCTCGCTGCATTCAAATTATTTGTTGAATGAATAATGTAATATTCCACTGGTTAATAACCATAAATATTTGTGCTGTTTTTCGTGTTAAATGTGAAGAATGACAGGTTGGATGCCACAGACTTTATTTTTTATTGGCGGATTATACAGGTGTATTTTTCACTTTAACTTCATGCAATGTAACATGATTTTATTATTGTAATCAATACTTTATTCTTAAAATATGACATTAATCTTATTTACTTGAGAAAGATAATCAAACTTGCGCTGGCCGCTTGGTATTTAAAAAAACAAAAACTTGAATTTAACAAACATAAAATGTTCCAATCATATTTCTGAATTAAATTTAATAAAGAAACTAAACGAATTAATGACCACTTTGCTATTAAAAAACAAACGGAACTATTTTAATGGCTGCAAAAGCAGATTTATAATGTTGGGGAGAGATAGAGAAAGACACGGGCTCTGGGTCGGACTGAGGAGAATTCTGATAAGCTGCAGGGATCTATATTCGTTCCCTCGTTTCAATTAAAAGTTCCCCGGACTAATTGTGAACAGATTGCACTCCCGTCTTCTTCCCGAGCATGTGAACATGTTCATTTAATATATGAAATAAGTTATTGTTATAAAGACAGACGTTAAAATAATGTTCACATAATAAGCGCCGTCATTCAGGCTGTTCACAAGAGAGGTCTGCTTCCCTTTCGGGTTTCGGGTCGCGTTAATATTTAATGGATAGCTTCGGGCTCGAGTTTGTAGCTAAACCAAAACTATATGCAGGCTACGCTGCTTTCATAGACGCACGCGCACACACATTATTGCACAGATATCAGAGATCGCGCAGCGCACAAACAGCGCGGGAACTAACTTTTTCTTAGTAAAATAGCTTTGATAGGCTACTGACTCGCAACATTATATTTCTCTGCAATGAGGAGGTAAAATCGCTGTTTTTGAAGTAACTAAGCCTCATTGCTTGTAGAGAGAGACGCGCAGGTGCACATGCACGCGCAACTTTCATACCTCTCTCGCTAATTCAAATAAATGATTTTATATATATATATATATATGAAGTAGGTTATTGTTATGACAGACGATAATATTAATGTTCACATAATAAGTGCCGTCATTCAGGTTGTTCAAAATATGTTTTAGCGCGTAATGTTTTAAGAATGATATTCTGTTTAGCGTAATATGTTTTAAGCCTAATATTCATTTAATTAATTAATCAAACGGTTACGTTTTTTTATGAATGTTCATGCTCATTTTTAAAATATAAATGTCCTAACCTTATGAGCAGTTGATAATCGACGGACTGTTCTGTTAATAAATGCCTCATTCGGTTATGTTATATTAATATGTTTCAGCAATCATAAGTTATGACCATTAATTGTCTCAGGTTAAGATAGACTATTCTCTAATTAATTAAACTGTTATCTTACAGATTGAAAGCCTGAATAGTTTCTCTCCTTCTCTCTCTCTCTGTATGTGCGTGGGTGGGCGGGTACATGCGGGAGGGGTGCGATTTTCGAATAGTAATCGAATAATACCCAGCGACTATCGAATATTACTTTTGCTTAAAATGCACATCCCTAGTTTCAACATTACTTATTCTTCAGACATTCTGCTTTAAGTACAATAAGTATTGTCAGCTTATTGTAAAGTATTGTATAAGTATCAGCTCATACAAAGTGATTAACATTTGCTTTTCAGCCATGAAAAATAGGTAATATTCAACAATCTGAAATCGGAGATTCATTGAGCTCCCCATATCTCTGGGATTGAACAATGTAGGGCCTTGAAAAGTTTATTAAGAACTAGAATCTAAAATATATTGTGATATCTTTATCCCAAAGATATATTCCTTTAGTTGTAGGCATGCAAACTTTGGAAAAAAGGATAGTTATGGCACTCAGGTATGTTCAATGCAGTTGTTTTGACAGAATTAAATGAGATACATCTCTAGTTTCAACATTATTTGTTTTTCAGACATTCCTCTTTAAAACAAAAAAGTATCATATTTTTGCAAATTGACCAACATTGATTTTTGACCACTGTTTTTGCAAATTGACCCAGCATTTGGTTTTTGACGTATGAATATGTATATTTTAACAATTTACTCCTGGAGCCATATTAGATTCCAATATCTCTGGAAACAAACCATATAGAGCCTTAAAAATTAAGATGCCAAAAGGAAAGTTTGTTAAGACCCAATATCTAAAAGGGCATTATGATATATTTTATACTTCTTCATTTACAGGCCTGCAAACATTGGGGAAAAACAACTTGAAAAGTGCTGTTTGCCCATTTTTGAATGGTCACCATTGGCACATAATCGCAACAAAGATTGCTAAAGTCAACCGATTTTACTAACAGACCTGTCAATCTCTGTGTAAAATAACATTATGATGCTGCCATCTTTCTGAAATAATTTTTACCCTCTTGTAATTTGGCTCTGAATCTTAAGCGAAAATTGTCAGTTTAGCCCCCTCTACAAAATAGTGGATTACTCAGTAAATATTCATCTATGACATTTAATATTTTGGCTTTCATTACTATACATATTTGTCTTTCATCCGAAAGAAATATTAGCAAAATCTAAATTTTGAGCCGGGGACCTCAGGTTGAGTTCATATGAATGACCTTTATAACAAATATTTAGAAAATATGGATTTTTGTTTGGTACTTTTGTGCTGTTTAAGTCAAAAGTATTCTTAAGTATTCAAGATTGATTTTCTCTTTGCAGGACTACCTTGCTCACATTATAGATACAGTAGATCTTCCCATCAAGCCAGAACAGGTGTGTGCTCTGTTTGGAAACATAGAGGACATTTATGAGTTTAACAGGTAAGCAATCATTCAGTATTAGCTTGTCTTGCTGCCCAACAAAACTAAAACTAGCACTAGTCATTTATTGATGCATGTACAGACACTGGAATGCATAGGTTTTCTATACAAATACAAATGTTATTTTAATTTCTTATTTAATAACAATGGGGACTAATGGCTGAAAGATAGTAGTAACAATTTTATTAGAGCCCACACCAAAGGATGATTTTCTTAACGTTTTGCAGTTATGTCATCCAAATGCTGATTAAATGTAGGAAATAAAAAAGTAAATTAACAGAATAAGAAGGATGACTAGCTGTTCCTGACAGGTATTTATTGATGAATGAAATTCACACAAAATGTTTATGACTTTGGTCTACTAAAAGGTTGACTCACCAACTTCCTAATTTGGGTGTGTGGAATGACTGAAATCTTATATTACATAATCACAGGTAAAGCTATTTTTCACAGTAACGGTACATTCACAAGAAGCATCAGCATCAGTATCAACGCCTCTCATTTATATTGAATGGAGAGATGTCAAGCATTGCCGAACTGACTGGCGTTGTTTGTGGCAGAAGTGCCAGTGCCAATGCCAATCAGATCACCTTATGCAAATACCCTGGTGCTAGCCAATCATGTTCATGCAACACCAGAAAACGAATGTGATTGGCTGTTGTCACTCTGATGGTCCCGTCAGCCCCAAGCACGCCCTCTGACGCACTGTGTTAATGTACCGTAAAAGGCTATTTGATTTGATTTGCATTACAAAAACAGAGCTTGCTGAGAGTTGAACAATTTTGGAAAACAAATTGTGATTTCACTTATAAAAATCAGACTTGCTATTTATAATTTTATAATATTTATTTATCCTTTAAAAAAAAAAGACTTTCCGGTTTGCTTGTGTATAAAAGTTGCACAAGAAGAGCATGATACAATTAATTTGTCCTTTTTTCAAATTTCTTTCTCCACTTTAGTTGTATAAGTCCACACTTAAACTGTTGTTTTTATGGAATCTATTCAATATGACTATAAAACAACAACAATCCTGTATTATAACCAAACTCCATCTCAGTGAGTGCAGAGTAAAACCTATTTTGCTAGAGAACCAGTGAGAACAGGGGAAACCATCAGCATGTCATATAAGTGACCAAATCTCCCTAGATTGAGTTAATGTGAAGCACCATTTACTGGGAACCGAGACACTGCTAATGAGACACTGAAAACACAACAAACCATGAGCTGCTCACGTGTGAATGAACACAGTGTCATGCTGCATACCAGACTATACATGTATATGGTCCCCCGGTAACCATCTTTTCTCCCCGGTTACCATCTTTTCCCCCCGGTAACCATCTTTTCTGTTTACTGCCATCTGGCAAGTGCTTCAGGAGCATGATGGCAAAAACTGAGAGACTGAGGAGGAGCTTCTACCCTCAGGCCATCAGGCTCCTTAACACAAACCCAGTCTCATAAACACTTACAAGATTGTTAACTGTAAAACATCCATATTCTCATCACCCGTATTGCTGCTTTGTGTACATACCCTGTACAACCCGTTTGCACATCCCTCTTGCACATCCCTCTTGTTCATATTACTATTTATTAAGTCCCAGTATACTGTGTTTTGCACATCTTATTGTTTTGTACTTTTTATTCCATTGCACATTTTACTCTTATTTCTCTTTTTTTAACATATATATGCTCTTGTGTTGTGTTACTTTTATATAATTTTTATTTTTATTATTTTGCGCTGTCCACTGAGCGGACCTGATTTGATTTACATTTCACTTCTGATTATACCCTGTATAATTTATTATGTGACAAATAAAGAAAACCTTGAACCTATATAATTAATTTTTAGTCTCATTTGCTGCTTTGATGAATGTTCATTTTGCACTCTTCATGCAACTATTCATGAGCTTCAGAGCACTCTCTTTGGTGCACCTAATATACTGTATATATATATTTTTTTTACAGTCACACAGTAATTTTCGGTTGCAGAATGTGACTGAAATGGTACTGTAGAGCCTTGGGTTGATACCCATTTGTTACGCATGTGCTCACATATATAGACTCAAAATAATGCCATGTACAAAGAGTCCTTTTTGTTTGAACACACTCCCCGCTTTAATATGATATGAAAGAAAAAGAGAAGAGAGAAACTACTAAACTTTCCTAATAAGCTCATCTGTCTTAACAGTATGTTAAGAATTTATAAATTCTCTCATGTAATTTTTCATTAATCTTTTTTTCCATATTTGACTAATATTTCCACAACAAACCATGTTCCAGCAACCCAGTGGCTTTCAAAGCTTTAGATCTGATCATATTTGAATAAAATGTTTTTGAAACTAAACAGGAAATATATGAAGAGCTCTTTTCCAAAACGCTATAAATCCATTTTAATAGTTTTAGAGAATTTTATTTTTACCTAGACCCATACATTTTGTTAATATTCAATTTATCCTGTTAAAATGGTCTGTTGGCTCAGTCTGAACATGTTAAACAATGATTGTTAAATTAAACAACAATATTGTCGATTATAAATTCCAAGTTTTATTTTATTTTTTTCAAAACGCTACAAATCCATCCTTTTTTTATGTTGGTTTATGTCTTTAAAAAAAAAAGAGAACATGCAACATATGGGACTCATACTATAAGCCGGTCGCACCAGCCTTGTGTTGATGTAACTCCCCCGGGTCCGCACTATCACACGGTGGGTCTAGAACCCGGGTTTTCGGTGCGGGAGGTGGGCGCTCTAACAAGGAACGCCAAAGGCTACAGCCTCTAGCGTCAGTTGCTAGAGCGCCTCTTTTTGAGGTCAGGGGAGTGAGGTTTACACACAGCCCTTACTGGCATACACATCTGTTACATTGACATCCCACAGTGGGTATTAACGCGCCACCTGAGTGACGAACCTTCTTTTTTTGTTGTTTTTTTGTGATTTTCTTTGTCCAGTCATATGAGGATATATCGCGTTTAGGCTAAAAACAGGTTCGGCGCTTATAGCGGTTTGGAAAAGAACTGCATCTTGCAGTACATTTTAAACAAGGAAATATAGCGATTTGGCATGAAACATTGATGGAGCAGTGAATAGGTTCAGTACACAGCAAAATGGCATGACGAACTCATTTTTTTTTAATTTGGCGTTTATCGCGTTTTGGAAAAGAGCTCTTCATATATGTAATGATGAGTGTTTGTTTATTCATTAAATTAACATAAACATCTTTAGTGCATATACATTTCGTAGATGATTTAATTCAAAGTGACTTGTAGTCCACTCATTTAGCCAGTATGTCTGTTTCCTGAAAAATCAAACACATTGCCTTGCCGTTTTTATTACCATGCTGTACTTGAGCTAAAGGGAGACTAAAACATTAAAGACTCAATGAAATGGCTTTAGAGGTGCACTTTTCTTTTTTGTGTGTTTTGGTGCTTTACAGTTACATAAACTATGATTTGTTAGGCAGAGGGACATTCACATTCTAAAGAACAATTGTGTGGACAAAAATCTTCTTATATCAGTTAATGTTGGCAATCAGTAGCATATACAGTGCTAAATAAATTTTTCACTCTTTGTTATATTGCAGCCATTTGCTAAAATCATTTAAGTTCATTTTTTTTTCCTCATTAATGTACACACAGCACCCCATATTGACAGAAAAATTATTATTTCAGTTTTTCTTTTTTAATAAATCTGCAAAAATGTCAACAATTCTGTGTTTTTCTGTCAATATGGGGTGCTGTGTGTACATTAATGAGGAAAACAAATGAACTTAAATGATTTTAGCAAATGGCTGCAATATAACAAAGAGTGAAAAATGTAAGGGGGTCTGAATACTTTCCGTACCCACTGTAGGTACGGAAGTCGTAACAATGGCCTAATGGATAGAGCGTTGGACTTAAAACCCAAGGTAACTCAAGGTTGTGGGTTCAAATCCCGGCTCCGACAGGAAGTCCACGACTGCTCCCCGGGCGCTGCACAGTCGGCTGCCCACTGCTCCAAGTGTGTACACTTGGATGGGTTAAATGCAGAGAACACATTTCACTCCTCATTATACTCTGTATAATTGTGTATGTGACAAATAAAGCTCATCCGAGCTTAATTTGTTGTTGTTGTTGTAGGTGGCTAAAAGCTGTGACTCTAGATTAGAGCTTTTAACAGGGTTTTTTTCGCATGCTGTTCCTTAAAAAAGGCTTTATGGAGCCTTGAACACACAGGGTTCTCCACTTTTCCCAATAACCAATCGTCAATATATTGAACATTGTCTGCTCACCTGTTATCAGGTGTTGGTCTTACTGCAGAGAGATACTTTTCTCCTCAATACCATACAGTAAGTGAGTGAATAATTGCCATATTTCTGTTTGTGGTATGCCACAAATGCATGACACAGAAAGTATAGACCTCTGTATGCTGTGGTGTTTGCTGTGGTCAGCTAAGCCCTGAGTTTTGCTTTCAAATCCATTTAAACATGGATTGTACTACACTTAATGGACAGGAGACTCAGATTTTGTATAACAGTGGCAAAGCAAAAGCTGTCAAAAATGAAAATGAAAGATGATACGATGAATCAAACAATCAAGTATTCTTACTTTTAAAAATATTGCAATCCAATTATTTGTTGTTTGCAATTTAAATTTTCAAATCAGTAAAAAAAAACATTTTTTTATTTAAAGGCATAGTGATTATTATTTATGATGTAATCATTTGTTATGCAATAGTGTATTTTTTATGTAATTTTTTAAGAGGAATAAGCCACTTGCTGCTGTTCATTAAAGTGATTTTATTTTAATACAATAAACAAGGTGCTCCATCAAGGCATTGCTTTATTAATCACACCCATGGACATATAAAGAGTGGTAGAGACGATTTTTTCCACTGACCACCAGCAGGTAGAGAAGGATGACTGACTTGCCGACTGCATGTGCTGTTAATTGTGTATCACAAGGCCTTTTGCAAGATTAATGCTATCATGGCCTTAATGGGGCTGTTTTTCTTTACAGAAGTGTGCAGAGCATGAGGTGTTTTAATAATCATTAGTTACAGTAAATGTTTTGTGGTCTGTAAACATGCTTTCTGTATTCTTTTAGTGAGCTCCTTCAATCACTGGACATGTGTGACAATGATCCTGTGGCCATTGCCAGATGCTTTGTGATCAAGGTGAAGTTCAAGCCGACCCAGTGCCTTTTAAGGCTTTAGATCTGATCATATTTGAGTAATATGTTTATGAAACTAAACAGGAAATATATATGTAATGATGAGTGTTTGTTTATTCATTAAATTTAACATCTTTACTTGAAAACAACTTCAAATTACTCAAACTCCAGAAAAACTGTGCTCTAATTACAGCCTATGATGATTTCCAAATCGAATTATGTACAGTAAATGAAGCTCATTGCAGCTGTATATTTACATTGTGATGGACATGTGATGTGATTGTGTGTTGTTGAGAAAAACTTTACTAACCTTGGTTTTCCTCCATTTTTAGTGTGAATATTTTGACATCTACACGCAATATTGCACCAACTACCCAAAGTAAGTTGCACTGAATGCCCAAAGCTACACACATTATGTTGAAGAGCCTCTGGCTATATGGTCAGATTGATGTGATTTCCCTGCACCAAAGAAATGCACCTTTGGTTTCTGTCTAATATGGGGGAGGTTACTGAACCAATGTGTGGGGACAGTAAAATGCATTATATAGAATTATTTTGCCATAACAGCAGTACAAAACAATCTACAGACAAAACACATAGTAAAATCAAGCACAGACATAAAATCATTATGCAGTTTAAAAACAATCAAGGGTTATGTGTATTATGTGATATCTGTACAGTTTTAGATGGATGAAGATGCAGATGTCATCATTACTACAATAGTCACTAGTGCCTCTGCACATGTGTGATAGGTCTTACTGTAGGTGCTACTTCTATTTGGAGCATTATGTATTTCCTTTGTAAAGTTTGATGACTGATGAATTGTCAGAGAGTTATTGTTATCAGTTTGTATAGTGAGATATTTATTAGTGTGGTGTTGACTGTTCATACTCTCTCCATAGCTCTGTGGCTGCTCTAACAGACTGCATGAGAAACAAAACTTTTGCCAAGTTCTTCAGGGAAAGGCAAGCTGCTTTAAAGCGATCTCTGCCTCTGGGATCTTACCTTCTCAAGCCTGTCCAGAGGATCCTCAAATATCATCTTTTACTACAGGTTAGACAACCACTCTCAGGATAATACTTTAGAGAGTAGTCTAAGGCTTCAAATAACCTACCGTGAGCAATGCTTCCATTATCATGCATGATAATTTTTGTTGGACTATGATATTTTTTTGCATTTGGAAAAAAATGTTTTTCTCGCATTCTTGTATACATTCTTGTGCATTTTCAACTTAGATATTTATTGAAAGAGTTAAGGGGAAAGAGCTATATTATGGGTTCTCGAGCAAAACAGATCCCAGGTCTGTTACTAGAGTAAAAATACTAAATGCACATTATTCAAATGTAAAATATCCACACCAGTGTGTAACCAGTGTGCATTTGTATAATTGTGTATAGCCAATTTTGTATTATTATTTTTTAAAGGGAAAAACATTGGCAACATTGTTTGTTGACAAAGGCTGTGCATAAGTCAAACTAGAGCAGTGATTCTAGTGAGCCCTCAGTAAACCTCCAATTGGTTTCAATATGACTTAAAATGATGTAAAATGAGACAAAACAACCATTAAAATTACAAAAACTAAAATAATACAAATCAAGCGATTCCTTATTTATTCCCCCCCCCCCCCCCCCCCCTCAACAACTGTTTTATTTGAGGAACCAGGGTTCCCAGAGATTTGTAAAATCTGGAAATATGATGGAGGCCCCTTAATCTTTTACCAGTAAATAACAAACTACTGGAAAAGTTTTGGGGCCTTCAAATATTGTTGTGGACAAGGGAGTCAAAAATATTGAAAACCGCTTTTCTACAGTATTTTGCTGGAAATCCATTGGTCCCTTAGTAATAGAGTATGATACTCGGGAATAAATCATATTTCTGCTAATGAATTTACATTTCTTTTATTCAGCCTGTAATGTAAATTAGTGTGACTATTGTTGGGCCTGTACAGTTTAAGGTAATGTTAAAAGAATATCATGGTTGCTTTCATGATTGACATTTTTGTTGCTTTGATTCAATAAACAATTGTGGATTTATTTGGATGTTCTTTATGTTGTAGGAGATTGCCAAGCACTTTGATCCAGAGGAGGAGGGTTATGAGGTGGTGGAGGAGGCCATATACACCATGACAGGTGTTGCGTGGTATATAAACGACATGAAGAGAAAACATGAACATGCAGTCCGACTTCAGGTGGGCTCACAAACACACAAAGAAGTTGTGTTATGAGCATGTTTCACTACTCTTGTTTATGTGCGCACAATGTTTAGTGAAGATATGAATCAATTTACCTCCATAATTTATCTCAGGAGGTCCAGTCTCTGCTCATTAACTGGAAGGGGCCTGATCTGACTACATATGGAGAATTGGTTCTCGAGGGCACCTTTCGTGTCCATCGTGCCAAGAATGAACGTACGCTCTTTCTCTTTGACCGCATGCTCCTTATTACCAAACGCAGAGGAGAACATTACGTCTATAAGACCCACATCTCGGTATGACTTTATCTGTTTTAAGAGAGAAGTACTTTGTTTTTCATTAATTTATTGTCTGTACAGTCATCACTAATGTAGTGTGAAGCCTTTACCTCTTATGAATTTTAAGTGGTGAATAAGAGCTAATGCCTATTGTTTGGTGAAGTTGCCATAGTTTTCTCTCTTGTTTCTCTTTATTTACTGCAGTGCTCAACTCTCATGTTGATTGAGAGTGCCAAGGATTCTCTGTGCTTCAGTGTCACTCATTACAAGCATCCTAAACAACCTCATTCTGTCCAGGTGTGTCTTCAATGATTAGCGCATAAATTAGCGCATTTACATATACAAATATTTTATTCATAAAGAAATAATTTATCCTGTCATTATCCTGTCATCAAGTTTTTATCATTGTTTACATCTGTTTTTTTAAATATGCTTACAGACAGACCATGTGCAAATTCATTAGTTAACATCATTGCAGCAACATCATTGTATGAAAGATAGTCTTAAAAATGTGGTTTGAAACAGCCCATTTCCTACTGTTGAGACAATCTGTAACCAATCCCGTCAACTTTTTGTATCATTAGCAAAGCATTTCTACCTAAGGATGTTGATAATTAGGAGATAGCTATCTGAAATTCCGAACGGGAACATGGTTTGTGTAGGTCCTGTACTGACCTTACTGGTGTTCCACAAGGCTCAGTTCTTTGTCCCTTGTTTTTACCATTTATATTAACCCAGCTTTTAAGCTCTCTTGACCTTAACTGTCATTGTTATGCTGATGACATATTTATATACAGATTTATATACATTCAAAAACAAGGTCAATTTGTGGCCGTTCTCATCTTTTCATATGGATATGCCTAAATAAAATGCTTTTTGGCTCTCTCATCAGCTGCGTAATGCTGGCTCTTTGTCACTTGATGGTGTTGTCTTTGAGTTACAAAGAAAAATATTGGAGTCCTCTTTAATGCCAGCCTGTCATTTTAAGCTTTTGTACACTGTTAAGACCTCCTTCTCCTTCTCTCCTTCCATTTTAGAAATAATGCACATTTATTGCCTATGCTGTCCTTTTCTGTTGCTGAATGGTTGATTTAACTTTTGTTTTGTTGCACATTGACTTCTGTTGTTATCCATAACTTTGCTGCAGCTCAGTGATAAAACAGTGTAATGTTTAGTTTAAAGACATTTCAGATCCAGTGATATTTGTTGCTGTTGACATTGGACATGAACTATTGATGCCATATTTGATTGGAGTGCAAAAAATTATTATACTGTTCGTAAAACAAAGCTATCCTATGTCTTTAGAAGACTTAAAATAACCACACATATTGTGTTGGATGGACTACTATCATGTTGTTCTTGTTGGATCTTGAAAGATTATGCTCACTATGAGCTTTCACTGTATGAACATTCCTTAAAATGAAGTTCCTCATATGGGTTTGAGTAAATAATAATAAAAATATATTATTTTCTTACTATTTTTATGTTTGTACAACTCTTGAAATCTTATTTTTACTAGGCTAGGACGGTGGAGGAAAAAAAATTATGGGCTCATCATATTAAACGGCTCATTCTAGAGAACCATCAGGCTGTGATACCACAAAAGGTATGCAATGAATAAAAAAAATACTAGGTTTTTTATTTAAAATATCTAAAATTAATTTGGACAAATTATTTTTTTGTTGTTCTCTTTTAGGCAAAGGAAGCAATCTTGGAGATGGATTCTATTTGTAAATATTTCTAAGCACTCATGAACATAATTTCATACCATTAATCTTTTTTCTTTTTTTTTAATTATGAAAAAATTTCATGTTTTGCCATTTTTTTTTCAGACAAAAAGTATAGGTACAGCCCTGAGAGACTCAAAAAGTCTGTGTCATGCCATTCAGAGGAGTTTTCTAACTCTAGACAAGACCGAAGACAGTCAGGTAGGTTCCCAAGCGAAGTCTTGCTCTTAACTTATCTTTTTTAATTGACACTTTCCAATTTGACAAAGATGGTCTACTACTTCATCTTCCAACAGAACCGTCTAAAGAGATCCTAAAGAACAGTGAAGGTAAATCTCCATGTGTCCATTTTGTTTAACTTTAAGTAAAGATATTGTCATTTATTTAAATAAAATGTTCATAAGTGTTAGCTGCTGTGTATTGTGTAATAATGGCACATTGGGATCAGACACTAATGAAAATGTGTCTATTTTTCTTATTATTTTTCTTGTAATAAATTCTACAATGAATGTCACAAATATGCTTACACTCTAAGAAATGCTGGGTTAAAGATGGAGAAACTCAGCGATTGTGTTGTTTTCAGTTCTTTAAATGTTTAACCCAACCTTCTGGCCAGTAACCCAACCGCTGGCTCAAAACAACTTAATCACTGGGTTTGTCCATATTTTACCCAGCACTGGGTTGTATTTAACACAGCATTTTTTTAGAGTATACAATTTGGTATTTGAAAAGAAAAGAAAAAAAATAATATTATGTTCCTGCCCATATAGCAACATATTGTCGGCCCGCATCTGGCCCACATATGGAATGATGATCTGGCCCACATGTAGCGTGGAATGAAGGCACTTGTGCGGACCGGTCCTTTTTTGCAAGATCTGGACCACAAGGAGGCCATAGCAATGCCACATGTCAGCCAAGAGCAAATAAATAAACTACACTGGAACTTATCTGAGCCACAAATCTTCACAATTTTAATTTACAGAGTCTTTTCAGCTTGTCTAACTTGTTAACAAGCAAAATCACTGAAGGAAAAAGAGAACAGAAAAAATAACCTGGTAATGCTGTTTGTGGAGTTGTTTAATCCTCCTCTGCGATCTTCAGAGATTTAATGTATTTTACCTTTGGCTGATTTCATCTAAGGCTGTGGCTGCAGTCAGTTGCAGTTCTTGAGTTTTCGTTTGTCTCTTCTTTCTGTTCTCTTCTTTCCTTCAGTGATTTTGATTGTTAACAAACTTAGACTTATAGATTCTATGAATACTAAATGAAGATATGTGGCTCAGATAAGGTCCAGTTATTTATTTGCTCTAGTCTAGGCTGAAATGTGGCATTGCTATGGCCTGCTTTTGGCCCAGATCTGGCAAACAGGACCGGTCCGCACAAGGGCCATCATTCCACGCTTCATGTGGGCCAGATCATCATTCCACATGTGCCAGATCTGGGCCAGCAATGTGTTACTATCTGGGTGGACCCTACTTTTTACCATTTGTATTTCACATTTCACTGAAATAGTTTGGAACAAAATGATAAACACTGTGGATAAAAATGCCTTCAAATGTACTACTATTCTCTTTCTTTTATCTGGCTGATGTCTGGCTGAATTCTTCAGTAATACTAAAGGTAAGAAGCCATTCAATCAAACAAAGGAATGTTTAGAATTCAGTTAGTTGTGGTTCTGCAAAACCACAAAAACAGTATATAAAAAAACACAAAGAATGCTAGAAATCACACAAGCAGAAGTTAGTCGTTTACTTTGTGGTCCACAAGACTGTTGAAATGTTGAAGAAGGGTGTGTAAAAGCACACATACTGACAAATAAAATAAAACACTCAAGAAATAGTTAAAGTAATAATGTTTATAATGACTAGGTAAAAGTAAAACAAAGTTTCCAATGAAAAGACTACTCAGTTAGTTAATAGTTACTTAAGATCTGATTATGAGCAAGCAAGATAATAATGAAGTGATCATGGTGAAGTCAGTTACATGTATGGCATAAAGGATGTTTCTCTGTGCATGCGTGAGAAAGGGTGTGTCAAAATATTAGAACATAAAGAGTACAGTTGCCCAATGTAAAGGTCTGTTCATACCGAGGACAATACCTAAACTAGTTTTAAGAATTTTTCTAATTTTATGAAAATGGGGAACAATAACAACAAGGAGGAACAATATCAATGGAATAAACTTGATAATTATTTGAAGCTGATGTATGATAAAAACAGTGATGGCTTATCAGAATTTAACCCTGCTTAAAAGAACTTAAAGAATATTATCGATCTTGATGTGAATAGTCTTAAAGTCAAAGTACATTTTTGTCATTATGAATGTATACTCGAGTAAGATGAACCCATCATTGAACCTACTTCAAAAAGTACATTTAAAAAAAAATTACTTAAGTGAATGTATCAGAGTAAAATGTAGCACGTTACTATCCGCTTCTGTTTTTAGAGTGATGTCAAAGAACAGCTTGTGAGAAGTAGGGCACCTTTATACCCAAAAGGAAATTATTTTTCCGAAGAGATATTATTTTCTTGGTTTGGGTCATGTCCTTATATCTCCTAAGAAGAAATTTTGTGACTTCATGCCCCAGCATTCTGACAGTGAGGGGGCATTGCCCGCTGACAGGTGGCCTTTACAAGCCACTGCTAGCGTTAGCACTCTTGGCTTATGTGAGTCTTCATCTGAGAAGCCTGTTGCACAAGACGAATACCCCCCTGAAGCCCTGATTCCCAGTGATAATGAGGAACCCATCCATGCCTCGCCATCTCTGAAGGCTAGACTGATGCCAGAGGATTGGGATGAAGCAGAAGGGGAGGGAAGTGACTCTGACGATATTCTAATGGAGGACAACCAGGTAGCTGACTTTGCCAGTTCAATGTTGGCTGCCATTTCCTGCTGGCACTATAGAGCCAGAGCTTTGCTTTCCATGGACTTCACAACGGTGAGGTTCTCTGCCACCATGGGGACCCTATCATACCCCAGCCTGACCTGCAACATGACCTGCTTGTCTGCCAAACCTCCCGCCATGTTGCATGTGCTCTCACAGAATGCCTCAATTCACTAACAGCTCGCACGGCATAAGCAGAAGCTTGCTTTGTAGAGCATCCAGCAATGCTAGAAGAACTAAACAAATAGTAACAAACTTACAGTTTGACACACAATGCATATACTGTACTTCATTCATTTTTTCACTGTATTGCTGAATGTCTATTTTGTTGACCTCTAGCAATGGTTATGATCATTAATGATAACTGTTCACTCCTTTATATTGTTACAGGGGATTTTTTTTACATTCAAATCAGTAATAATAGCTTTATTGAAAAGCAGGCATTTGGCTTGTAGTTTAAAAAATAAATAAATATGGAGTAGACACATATATAAATAAATAAACACATATATGCACGTGAGAATAAATAATAAATGCATATAAAAAATAAATAAAAACTTGAATAAATAATTAAATACAAAATGAATGAACGTAAAAGTAAATGTTACAAATACATGTAAAATAAATACAGAAAATAATACATAAAGGACAAAATAAATTCAGGATAACATTTTATTACAAATGAACTATATTTGTTTTTATCAGGTAATTTATTTATTTTCCAGTTATTACTTTTAATTATTTATTTTTAATTTCTGCAGGTTTGGTTCTCCATGATAGAGAATGTTCAGATGTGGATTTTCAAAATGTTAAGAACATCAAAAAACTAAACTGACACTAAGTATTTAATTTCTTAATCAAAATTCATTAACTTGCTCTGACCCTAACAAATGTAATTTTTGTCTGGCATCGAAACTTCCTAATATCTTCTCTTGCAGCCTTCTGTCTCCATTCTGGTACCTGACCAGTGTCCCCCATTTGTCAAAACCATGTTAATTGCTTACATTAGATATTGATGTAATATTTTTAGGCCTACATATATTATCAAACATGGATCGAGTAGTTAATTTTGAATTTCCTTTTCATACTCCACTCCCACATTACTCACACAAGCAACTTTAATTGAACTGCATGTTTGTTGGAGAATCATATTGAATTAAATAAGCTACAAAACTCACAAGCATGTAAACACCACATTTGAAAATTTTTAATTCTCTTGTGAAAACAATGCTTTTTGGTGATGGTCTTCCCAGTTCAATCCAAAGTGTTTATCTCTCTGTAAATATAAAGATAAAATCTGTGTTATTCATCTATTTATTTTTATGATGTGCATCTTCCAAATACAATCAGTTTTATTTGTAAAGTTAAGAACGATTATTTCCTCTTCTTTCTAGAATACTGCAACTAAACTTTTCTTAACACATTGAGGTCTAGGGCATATAAATCAAAGATGCTTAAACATTGAAATATATGTAATGCTTAAATGTATTTTTTATTTATTAGCTAAATTTTTTTAAGTAACATAATGTGCTTTTTGTGGTGACATATAACCAATAAATGATGTTGTCCAAATAAAAAAATATTTAATGCTACCATACAGCAAGGGAAAATATAGTATGGGATAGATTAAGTAGAACTAGATAGATCCTTGAAATAATTGCAGGTTAACTTTTTATTTATGTATGTATGTATGTATGTATGCAAAACTCTGGTAACCACATTAAAACATTTCCTGGAGGCTCCACTGTTAACATTGTCTAACCAGGCATGATACGACAAGATTCTAGCGACAAACAATTTGTCTATGCACACTCAACATGTAAATGGAGTGTGATGTGACACAGCCAGAACTGTTCTCGCTGTTTGCAAGCACTAAGATATTTACATAATAATGCAATGCAACTAAGAAACGTACAGCTAAAGAACATGTTCCTTGACCATATTATGATTAATGTGAGGCTATGCCAGAAGGCATGCTCTTTGTGGCTTTCCATTTCAAATTGAGGGATTTGTCATATAATATTTAATATACATGAGTTGTAATGCAGGTTCTGTGAGATTTGTGTGTGTACATGGCTCTCCAATGCAAAGTCACGAAAATAAGCAAGCACTAAACAAAACATAGCATTTGTTAGGACAAAAAATATTTAAAATGGATAATATTGCATGTCGTGTCTGGTTAGGACATGGTGAACACTCACTTTCCATATCATACCCCAGTTTACATAACATTGTTTCAAATGTTCAATGGTGATTTTAATTGAATCATGCTAACTAAGATGTGCATGTAATAGAAGTTGTTCTAGGAACTGCATTAACGTAACTGTTTGAAACTATTTAGATCTGTTATTTTGAAACTAACGACAAGCCCAGATGGAATCTGTGTGCACAGAATTATTCAGAAAGCTCCAGATTTTCACAAAGTTCTACATATTCTCCACCTTTTGTGTGTTTAATGTTTTTACCTAATTTTGAACATTATCACATTTGTAATAATTATGTAAAATATTTAGTAAAAATGATTCTGTAATTTGTTGATCAAACCAACAATAAATAAATAAAAGAATACAGATTTTCTTCGTAAAATTTGATCTGGGCTTGCTAATGACTCTAACTTAATCTGGGTGTCTGAATAATTGTTTTACTATTTGATACTTGTATTGCTTATATAACACTGTAAATATTTATTAAAAGTTAATTGTTTTTGTCAAACATACCTAAGAAAAACATGTTTTATGATAGGAGGAAGGGGTGTGTGGGGACACTGAGAACAATTTTAAAGGAGAAAATGGCCCATCAGTTGAACAGGTGGAGGCATATCTCAAGGATGAAAAATATATCTTGGAACAGGTTAGTTGATTCATTAAAATTGTTTCATTTGTTGTGTTAGCACAATTGTATTAGTATTAGTACACCTAGGACTAAAATTCCACTTACTGATTGTAAGTTGCTTTAGTAAATAACAGGTTACCCAACTAATGTTTTGAACTTTGTCTTATGTTTTGTATCATGTTGGCTTGATCTTGATTTCCCCTTCTACACTCTCAAGGACAAATCTCAAAACCTGGAAATGACCTCTTACTGGGGTTCCACTGAGAAATTGAAGCCAGGTGGGTTTTGGGATCCAGAGTCCCAAGAGATGGACAAACAGGTCCCAGATATCCAGGATCTGGAGACTGGAGACAAAGATGATCAGAAAGGTTCTGAAGAAGAGGCCTCATCTCTGTTACAGCAGGAAGACACACCTGGTGATTCTTCAGAGGAAGAGGAGGATGTAGAAGAGAAGCCAGACTCCACTAGCATCCTACCATCATCTGTGCTTGATAAGGCCAGTGCCATTGCTGAACACTTTGTATGTAGCGGGCGGCGTAGTAGCGTCAGCACAGAGGAAATTCGCTCCCTCGGTTGCGTATCTCCATGTCTTCCCAGCAGGACCGGGAGCACTGTAAGTCTAGGAGATTGCCATGAGCGTCAGCATCCCCTTGCTAGCACCTGCTCTGAGTCACATGGAGTTCCACTGACCCAGGAAGCCCTTGCATCAGCAGACTTCGTGATCGGGTCATCAGGGGAGGACAGTCTTTTTGACTCGGATCGAAGCATCTACAGAAGAAGGGATTCAATGCTTTCCAGGCAAGACCAGCTACTCATTGACAAGATTAGGAGCTACTATGAGAATGCAGAACACCAGGATGCTACATTTAGCCTAAAGCGTAGAGAGAGCCTCACTTACATTCCAAGTGGGCTTGTTAGAAATTCAGTTAGTCGTTTTAACAGCATTCCTAAAGATAAAGGCCTTGCCCTAGAGAAGACCATCAGTACATCTGGACATGTTACATCTTATAACTCACTCACAGAATATCTTTTGGTTACATCAGCTCTGTCTGAGACCAATGCAAATCCAGCTACCCTGGAACAACCTGTTATCGGCGCTTCCACAGATTTATCTTGGCATGACAATAACGGAGACCTGTTTGACTCTGATGTAGATGGTTCCATTAAACCTCAGTCTATTGATGGGAGTCTAGAGGAAGAGGTTTTCCGTCCCTCCTCTGAGATGATCAAAGTCTGGCAAAATATGGAAAAAGAGGTCACTAGATGTCAAGGGGACCTCAAAGCACTGAGGCCCAGAGAAATTCCTTGTTTTAGAGGGACCAGTCCCAGCCTCTCCAGGAAAGATCCAAACCAGAGAAGAAAGACAGAAATGAAAGGCAGCGATGGACTGATTATGTTCGAAGATTCAGATCTTAGCACTATCAGAGAGGAGTCCTTTACACCATTAGCTTTTAAGGAGAAGGAAAACCGTGCAGCCAGTGAGGATGATGCCATCAGACCCAAACAATGGGAGGATGAAGGTAGACCCCTTAGAGCTCTAGCCCCCCGAGTTATCCAGTTGAGAGCAGAAACTGAAGATGAGAGAGACACAGGAGCTCAGTCAGCAGAAGACGCAGATTCATCCCAAAACAAAGTTTTCCATTTGGCAAGGAAATACAGTCAACGCTTTAAGTGCACACAACCAGTGTTGAGACAGAGGAGTCAGGAGTCAGGAGATACATGGTTGACCAACAGGAACCTGTTTCCGGTGGTAGAAGAAAAGCCAGAGAAAGAAGCCAAAGGTAAGATGGATACTATTTGAATATTATCATGTCTTTATCCCCCCAAAAAATAGTTAGATGGTATGAAACAGCATTTTCAACTACTTTTACTTCCATAACACAACATATTTCAACATCCATTGAATTGGATTGCGACAAGTTAGTGTTCCTTGCCTCAATGGAGCTAACATGGTACATGGCTGATAAAACTTTAAGCTCTGCTTGTGTCAGTTTTGATATAAATTAGTTGTAAAAATTCTATTTGGTCAGATTACATTTTTTATATTTTGTATATTCAAGTATTAAATTGAGTGCTGTCAAACGGTTAATCACGATTAATCGCATCCAAAATAAAAGTTTGTTTACGTAATATATGTGTGTATTTATTATGTATACAAACACATTCATGCATATATTTAGGAAAAATATGTTGTTTATATTTTAAATAGATTTATGTATAATATAAATGTATATACAAGTAAATATTTTCAAAATATACACTATATGTGTGTATTATATATACATTATAAATATGCACAGTACACACACATACTGTATATTATGTCAACAAAAACGTTTATTTTGGATGCAGTTGATTGCGATTAATCGTTTGACAGCACTAATAAAATGATCTTATGTTTCGCTGCTCCAATTATATTTGCCATTTTGTGATTAACAGTTAAAGCAGACTTGACGCTCTCCATACCTCCATATGATCAGCCTGATTACGATGGAGACCAGAAGGCCCAGGTTATGACTCCCAGCCCAGATCACACTTCTAATTCTGTCAGTAGCCCAAATGTCTTGTCCCCACACCTATCCCATTCCAGGAGTCCTCTTAGTCCACCACCTCAGAGCTTCAACTGGCCAGACGTCCGTGAACTTCGCTCAAAATATGCACACCTCGGTAGCTCGTCTGCTCAGCCAACAGTGGGCCAAAGTCGTTCTGTGGAAGAAAGGATGTTTGATGCCAGTTCTAGAAGACGTTCTAGCTGCTCTTCTAGCCGCTTAGTCCCCTCTAATGGCTCCACAGACTCCGTATACAAGTTTTATTCAGGAAGGGATACAGGAGAATTGCTGACTCGGACCCAGCGTGCAGGTTCTCTGGACCAAAAATTGGGTAGTTTGTATTTGAGTGATCTGCAGATTCGTCAGAGTAAAAATGCCAGCAGTGGTCTTTATATCTCCGCTCAAGCTACCCTTCCAAATGAGAAGAATATAATTGTGGTTGAGAAAGTACCTGAGGTTACACCACCAGCAGAGATGGACCAGTCAACACAAGAGTACAAGAAACAGGAAATAGCAACAGATGTAACAGATGACAGCTACGTCCTAATTCGTTCACCAACATCTCGTGAGAAGATCTCAATCATGGCTGTCATTGACCGCTGTCGGGCATATCAGGAGTCCGAGGAATACCGTTTGAGGGAAGATGTAGGACCTAAGGCAGAACAGTTACCTAAGGTTGACAGGTGCAAAAAAACTGAGAAAGCCTCATCCTATAGTGGGCACTTAGACAACGCTGTTAAAAATGCACTGGATTCTGGGGAAAAGGCTGATTCTAGTCAGCACAGTGTTGTCAAGAAACTCAGAGAAAAATTCCAAAACATAAGGTAAAATCACTTGTTCTACATCTATTGTATGTTTGAAAAGTTTTAGAAAAGTGTTGGCTGTGAAATACTTTCTTCTTTAATTTCTCTCTACTTTTATGTTTTCACTACTGAAGACAAATATGTACAGTATGGTCAGCATATATCATGCTGTAGCCAAATAAATCATCTTGGCAAATTTAAACCTCAAAACTAATATTACATTTTACATGCTATGTAATGGTATTTTGGACACTGTATGATCACGTGGTCTGCTGATTGTGAGAAACCTGTGGAGTTTAATGGTCTAAATGTCAGGGAGAAAGTGTAAATATTGTTGTACAGTTTTTGTTGTGCATTCATTCTTTCTGTTATATCATTAACATATTTGATATAGTAGATAATATACATGTATGTATTTGGTAGTCATTTAGCATAAATGAAATTCTTGTTTTTTAAATAATTTAAATACCTTACCCAAATGTAAATAATGTCATATTTAAGCTAAGGGATTCTTTAGCAAAAGATAATGTCTAGTCTATACTACAAAACATGCCCTGGCAGAGTAGCATAATTCATCTAGACGCTCGATGTAACAGACCATTTGAAAACAGGGTTTTATTTGACTTTTAACTGAAAGACATTTTCAAGTCTTTTTATAATTTTTTTTTTATGTCATGCATGGAACAAATTATTTATTTATTTTTTGTACCTAAACCTAGTCTTTGACTGATGGATTTAGGCATAGATCCCTTTTGTCCAGGAGACAAGATCCAAATGTTTAAAAAGTTTTAATGATTTTTCTTAATGATGATTTTAATGATCAAGCTTACACCAATGATGTTACTCAAGCTTATTTTAAGATTTGTTGTGATTTTCAGGTTTTGGGGAATGTCACAATTACAAGACCAATATTAACCCTACGTGTTTTAGCATCTGAAACTGCTGGTTTACAGCCTGTGATAACAGATCTCTCATTGATCACTGTATCTGTCTCTGTTATTTATTACGATTCTATACCTTTCCATATCTGTCTGACTTATTCCAAATGCATCAATAAACACAATTGCAAAGAGATACTGTATGTGTATATATCTTAATCTCAAATAATAGTTATTGCACTAAAGTTATTGTGTAAAAGGTTATTAGGGGCTTTAATGTATTACAAATTAGATGAAAAGTGTAATACGGTTGATATAATTATGTCAACGATGGTTCAACTAAAAATGGTTTGCAAATATTTTGATTTGATTTGAGCTGTACCCGGGATGTTTGATTTATACGAATGAGGAACCTGTCATCACAAGATAATTGCAGTTGCCACAGGGCAAAGCCATTTTTTTCAAGTAACTAGTAAAGTAACGCATTACTTTTTAATTTACTAGAAAAATATCTTACTTTTTCAAAAACGTAACGCCAGTGACATTTTTCCATTTATTGACTGACAGTGCGCCGTGTGAACATGATGTTACTGTAGTTCTAGACTACATGTGAATGTGTATTAATTCATCCCACTCGCAAAAAACAGATTCAGTATTCATCAAAATGATCTAAAACGGTGAAATGCAAACTCAGAATATGACGCAAACCTGCAATAATTAAATATGTTAAACAACACAAATATATCTAAACTCATTTTATTAACCAATATGTTTGCTGCAGACCTTTGATAATCCAGTTCAGCCATACTAATAAGCAAAAATTACTTTCGATAAATTAACAATTGTGCTTAGTTTTTTTTTATTTATTGCTGAAGAGTGTTGAACCTTCTTTTTCTGCGTTCTACTGTACAGACGTGATTTTACTTTTCCTTCAGCCTGAGGTTTATTCATTAAATTTTTTGGTGTGAAAGGGCTTTTACATTTACTATAGATATAACTTTTTATATTAAAAACAAACAATCAAGCCCTGCTCATATTTAAAAAGTAACGCAAATGTAATGTAACGCATTACTTTCCATAAAAAGTAACTAATGCAATTAGTTACTTTTTTAGGGAGTAACGCAATATTGTAATGCATTACTTTTAAAAGTAACTTTCCCCAACACTGGAGAGCATAAGTACTCCAGCAGAGAACATACAATTGCACATTGTGTGCAATTACTGGGCTTTATAAATGTTAGTTGTATATCAACTTGCTGCAGTACTGCTCTATAAGTGAACACACACCCAAGTCCTAGCTTTGGCTCACCTACGTTACATATGGCACACATGCAATAATTCCAAAATAATTATCTCATTTGCATTTAATACACATAATTTGCCTTTGATACATATGAATTGATATCGAACCACCCATAAAACACAGCCAAAACTAAAGCAAACTGTTTGATGGTGAGCTGCTAAACCATAAAACTAATGCTGTATACAATCATTTCTTAGTGCAGATATTTAAAAACATTACCACTACACCAGGATTGCAAAGACTTGTTAACATTAAATGGTAAAAGTGCTGTAATGGAAGATCACAATTACAGACACAAAACAAGTACAATCCTAATATGTAATTTACTAAATAATTGAATGTGTTGATGGGACCCTGGGAGACAGAAAGTTGTGCTTGTATGTAGTTTGTATGGTTCACTGCACATTCACATTCTTGTCATCATAAGGTTCTGGATGTCACAATAACTCTATATAGGCCAGTCTCATGCTAAAATAGTTAGGGTAAGATGGGTAAGATACATTCATATGCTGTATAATGTACTACATTATACAGCATATGAATATTTGCACATTTTGTTGCCCATATTTTAATTGAAGATATGTCATTACAGCAACACTATAAATTCAAACTGAATGATTTCACTATTTTTTTTTTTTAATGAAAAGCAAAGATTTCTGAAATGTACATCCATGGACTTAATGAACATACAATTCATGTATTAAATTAAAAACATTGGTAACAACATGCTGCTCGGGGCCAATAGTGGGAAGGGCCTCTTAACCCGAAGATTTTCATAATTTTAGGTAGTCTGATTTTTAGAAGAGCATAACCATTTATCAATTGTTTTATAATATTTTGTGGTATCTTTGGTCGAGAAAAATAATCTTGCCTCAAGGGGTATCTTACCCCGTCTTACCCTGCTAATATATGTGCAATTTTCTAAATTAAATATTTGTGTGACATGATTGTTCTGGATTTCATTCTCTTTTAAAGGATTTCTCAACATGATGCTTTTAAAACATTCAAAATCACAAATACCTACAGTATTTGACATTTAAAGAATACATGGCTAATGCAAATGTGAGGGCGATAGCCTGTTACATCCAGCTGCTTTTTGATTGCTCCAATGGTAGTTGTATGTCATCCTAAATGAAAAACAATCATTTTGTTACATACAGTCATAAAAGCATAATATACAGGGGCAGGATGAAGGTAACCCGTTTTTCAAGTTTTCACCTGTAACACACAGCACAGCATCACACATGATTCTACATAATCTAGCACTCCCTTACACGTGTACACAAACACCCCGACACCCCAGACATATGTGGTGTAGTTGCAAAGCAAAAACACAAAAAGAAACAATCTATGCCACGGGTTGTTTACTATTTAACAACATTTTAACTTGCTATGTCTGGGAATTCAACAGTAGCCATATTCTTAGAAGCACCAATATTTGAGTCTTATCTTTGATAGCATTATATTTAAAACATTAATCTTTTTTTTCTGCAAAGCAAGCAAATTTTTGCCCCTGTTGAAGGAAAGCACTTTAGTATTGTGTATTCACCCATTTTTTTCATGCTGAGAATTTGTAGCAGCCAAGTGCACTGCATGATTGACAATGAACACAGATTGAATGCTACATGGTTTTCTCATGGTTTTCAATCAATGAGACCACAACAGACATGGTACAGGAATAGAGTGACACACCCACTCATTCACTCAATCATGAATGACAACTTGACATATAGACAATCATTCAAACAAGCCACAGATTACAACAGTTGAAAAGAACAATTTACACTTGCTTTAGCTTGTGAAGTGTGTCTGCAGCCTTTGAGAAAGCATATGCCGCATATTTACATCACTATTAGGCTCACAATACTTTTACAAATGTGCCACAAATATGGCAGTTTCCAAAGAGATGTGCGGTACATGATTGACATGATAGTGTTTTGTTTTTGCAAAGTAAGCCAATGGCTATGCAATTGTTGAAGGCAAGCTTATACTACATATCGACCACCCTCGGCCACCTGGGACCGCGCTTTGCACTTGCTTTGGCATTAGCAGAAGAGGAGCTGGTAAACTCCTTGGAAGAAGATTTGGTCTTTCCCCTGGGAGAAGTTTCTATTGGGTGAATCTTGAGGATTCCTCCAGGTTCAACAATAGTGTTGATCACTGCGGTATGACAAAGAAAAAACACCAATGGAAGGGCCAGAATCTGTAATATACATGTTTAAAAAACCCTATTGCTAATAAACTCACCCTCAAGTTGTCTCTGGACTCTTCGCAGTTCTTGGAGGATGGATGAGATTTCCTGCTTGCAAAGTGAGGAAAATATTTTACAAAATAAAGAAACATCTCTGAAATGAATGTTTGGTCTTTGGAAATTACATTGAAATAAATGTACCTTATTAGATGTCTTAAGGATGGGAACCTCATTTTCAGCATTGATTTTTGCCTCTATTTCCTCCCAAACCTCTGTCTTGTTATGAAACAGAGCTCTAAAAGAGACATAATATTTGTGAGACTAAACAGAACTAGCAATGATGTCCAGGTATTTTGTCTTCGTTTTAAAGATCTAATCAATCAATCGAATCAAAAGGCATTGTGTGCCCTTTAGGTCTGTTAGCTTTGAAACTATCGACTGTAAATGCTAGTGTTAAAATTAACCAAAAATACTGATGACTCATACTGGGCTACACAAATTTTCTTATATGTGTCCCTCGACCACAAAACAAGTCATAAGTAGCGCGGGTATATTTGTAGCAATAGCCAAAAATACACTGTATGGGTATTTGCCCCCTTGTAACTGCTAGCAAGTAGTTTGTAGACCTGATGTAAATACAGCCTAATGATCTTTAAAAAAGAAGAAAAAGAAAGGACAATCCCTTCAAGATGTCCCAACCAAAGTTTGTTTTTAAATATTAAATGTTTTCTTCATACTTCATTTTCTCTGCTAGTTGCTCCGTGTTCTCTCTGATAGCCTGGGAGAGCTGGGAGACAGGGTTTAACATTAGATTGTCCAAAATTACCTGCGATTAAAGAAAATCAAAGATTGAAATTAGAAATGATGTAATGGCATTATTTTTCTATTCAGTTTCTGAGAGGCACTGCCATTGGCTATGCAGGCTATTACACCTGCTAGATTAAATGACTAATGGATCAGTTTATAAGTGTAATGAGCAAAGGATTTGACCAAATTTGACCTCTTCACGGTTCCAGGGACGTCGTCTGGAACTGTCATGGTCGTTCATATTTGAGTCCTGGTCTATTGGACTAGTTGAGCCTGGAGGAACCTTTTGATAGTTCAGACTTGCCTCGGGTATATGCTGTACCAGCTGCAGATTAATCAGGGATGGGAAAGTACCAGTAAGAACACGTGGACATGACAATGACAAGTTAAATTTGATGTTAAGACAAATATTTCTGAGCTCAGATTACAATGGAGGCATCCAGGAGTACATCTCTGGGAAGATATCTGTGTGATCATGCTAATTAAATGGTGAATAGAAAAGGGTTTTATGTTCACAGTCAGCACAGCAACTTTTTATCCTAGTTTCTTCAAGATAAATTTGGAAAATATTTTTAATGTGAACATAACCTGTTTTGTGTACATACAGCCTTTGGAGTGAATTTGGAAGTGAGTTTCCATGCATTGGGGAGTTCCCTCATGCATAAAAAGGCAGAAGTTTAAACAAAAGGTTTCGAAGGTGGATATTGGACAGTTGTTAGTACATCGATACTGGCTCACAGAGAAAGTAATTGAATTAACTTTGGACACCGCTTGGTAATAATGAGTGATAAATTCAACACCTGAGGTAACAGGAACCTCTGTAATGATGCATATGATCTCTGCACAAAAGAGAAAATATACAACAAAACATATGCAAGAATAAACAAAAATGTTTACCTTAGTCTTAGTCCTTTTTGGGACACAATATAATTATCATGAGATGTACCATGGTATAGCAACCCAAGACTCTAAACCAAACAGACTAGCTTAACTATATTTCATCTACATATTGTCCTCTTTGTACTAATAAGGAAAATAAACAGATTTGCTACATGTTCTGCTTTATATTGAAAAAAGGAATGAAATGGGTATGTATATGTATATGAAATGTATATGATGGGATGTCATTTAATCAAGCAAGCAAACTTTAGGTGCACCTCCTCTCTGGTCGAGATAGTGGATGCTGGGGTATTGGGCACGGAGCCTGGGGAAGTGGCAGCTCCCAAGCCTGGCGATGCCTGGGAGTCACCATCCCCTGCAACATCATGGATTTCACGTGCGAGGATGGCGAGATCTTTGGCCAGATCTTGACTCAGCCTAAAGGAGGTAAGTATATAACAGTAAGACTAAAAAAGAATTACACACAAACTAGCTAATCCAATAACATATCACACCACAACAACACAAGTTAAATAACCTGGCAATTTCTGCACTATGAGTAGACCAGTTCTGGAAGTGTTCGTTCTGAGTTTCGTCCTCTTCCGTTTCCAAAGTGCCACATTTTAGCCTCATTTGAATGGTCTTCTGTGGTGTCTGTGTCTGAGTTGAAGCTGAGGCATGAGAGCGTTTATGTTTGGAATTGGTCTCAAACTCTTCCTCTGAGGTAGAGGAATAGTCTGAATCCCTTTGTCTACGGTGGGAACCTAAAATTGCAAACAAAAAAGGGAGATTAACATTCCCTTCCGAAGGGAACTCTACACTGCGTCCTCTTTCGAGGGTCGCTTTGGGAACGCCTCCAGCGTGACCGGTTACCTGAAGCATGATTACAAACAACCAATGCACTTGACATTGGCAGGTGGACGCCTATGACGCAAGCTAATGAGCGTCTGCGAGCATAAAAGGGCGCCTGTGGAACACATCATCCTCTTTTTTTTCCTTCAGGGGACCTTGTTTCTGAAGTGTGAGTAGATATGTCTGTTGAGAAGCGCTTTAGGAGGTGTGTCGATCCGTGTCAGCGTTGTCTGACACTAGATGACACACACGATCTATGCGTTATGTGTTTGGGCGAAGAGCCCGCGCGCTCTGTTCTCGGGGGAATGGAGTGCGTTCATTGTGAGCCTTTTTTCTGTGGGGAAAAAAGCTCCGCTCTCGGTTGTCCCTTTTTCTCGAGAGAATTGGGGCGATCATCTGCCCCCCACGGCTCGGGTCCAACCGCTGCTGAGGCAGTGAAGAGACTGAGTTTGCGGCGATCGGTGGCTGACGAGAGTGAACTGCGGGGGAAGATGTATTGTCTGTTACATCTTCTGATCCAGCAGGAAGTGCTTTGCTGGCTCATGGTGTGCTTCCCGCGATGTAGAGCTGCTGGAGGTTATGAAGCGTGTGCTTCTGCTAGGTAAACCTACAGTGGAGACACGGAAAAGGGGGAGTGGCTCGCAGTAGACTTGATGAGCGATCTCTCTCTGGCATAACCTCCCAGCTCCCGTGAGCCTCCCATTCCTTCTCCAGATATTTATAGTAAGATCGTAAACCATATTCAGTCCGCATCCATCGGTATAAGCATGTTAATTATGCTGATATCGAAGGGAGGCGCGAGCACGGATATGCGTCGATGCCCCCTAGGGGCGCTGGCGAGCTAAAAAAAATAAAATTACATTTTTTTAACCTGGATCGAGTGTTGTTAGGCTTCCTCTCATTTAAGAGAGTCATTCTGCTGAAGCCTCCGCTCTCCAGAGCTCCGCTTAGACCGCACTATTGGTGTGTAGGATCTATTGTGAGCCTTGCTAGCTTTCTCTAGCGCGGAGTGTTGTCAGGTCTCCTCTCACTTTAGAGAGTCGTTATGCTGAGACCTCAACTCCTAAGAGCTCCTGAACCAGGGTTGAGTGTTGTTAGGCTTCCCTCTCAGTAGAGAGCCGTTCTGCTGAAGCCTCCACTCTTCAGAGCTCCGTCTCTGGCAGTAAAAGGAGGTAGGCTCTGAGGAGCCTCACTAACTGCTTCTGGCGTTGAGTGTAGACAGGCTGAGGCCGCCACTCTTAAGAGCTCCCCTACTCGGATTGAGTGTTGCTAGGCTTCCTCTCGTTTAAGAGAGTCATTCTGCTGAAGCCGCCACTCTCCAGGGCTCCGCTTAGACGGCACTGTTAGTATGTAGGCTCTATTGTGAGCCTCGCTAGCTGTCTGTAGCACTGAGTGTAGTCAGGTCTCCTCTCGCTTAGAGAGTTGTTATTAGAGCTGCAACAACTAATCGATAAAATCGATTATTATCGATTACGAAAATCATCGACAACTATTCTCATTATCGATTAGTCGGGTCTGCCCACAGTGCACGTCCAAATTTAGCCGGTTGCTCAAATTACAGCACTGAATAGAATTTCTATAACAAAATGCATCTAAAAATAGTGGAGGAAACCGAATGAGATGCCGCGGGAGAAGTACGTGATCCAAGCTGCCCACAGCATGATAATTCTTTATTTTGAGCTTTAAGTTAATACATTAGTGTAAAGGCTTGCCCTGTCAGGCGCTGTGACACATGCGTGTGCGTCCTCAAAACATATCCGTACATTGCGTCCGCAAACATATCCATTGCACTGAATGATCTGTTGTTGAAAGTTAATTTAAGGTTTAAAAGTCAACATGCAGTGTGTATATTTTATGAGAGTAGGAACTTTAAAGGGATAACAGCATGTAATTGTCTGAATATAAATATGAGATGCTCCATAACCGCCTTTTACAGGATAAAGAAATGACAGTAAAACATGACTGTGATAAAAGTTCCTGCAGAACATTCCTCTCACACAGAGTCTTTATTATCATTTAAATTTTTAAGAGTAATGTATGACGATTGTATGACAACTAAGTACGGCGAGAGAAAGCATTTGGAGATGTCCGCTCTCTGTAGCTCTCGCGGTACTTTGATGACACACAGCGATCGGTCTAGCTGCGCTGCTTCAAGTCAAACACATCTAAGCAGTCTTCAGAGAAAGCATCATGTTGGCACTCTGCTATGTTGCCAAGTCCGCAGTTTGCCGCGGGTTGTTTTCGTGTCCGCGGGTCATTCATAACATGCAGAATTGACGCGCTACATGTAAACGATATCCGGGTTGCCGGGTTCTCCTGTAGTGGGCGGAGCTAATGCGCAAACGGCAATCTCATTGGCCGGTGCTCACCTATCATTGCCCCTGTTTTGATTTTAGCGAATCAGTTCGAGCGAATGCAGACGACCTGATTAATATTCATGAACCCAGCAGCTCAATAATCCTTAGTGCGTTTTATATGGTTATTAATAGTAGAATTCGTGGTAGTTTTGTCATGTTATCAGTATTATTTGTAGGTTTTTTCCACATTTTTTATAGGAACACCCAATGACAAACAATATCTTAAGCACCACCACCAGTCCTTAGTTCAGACAACATGGCAAATATGCATTCATACATGGTTATACTAAAGTTCTATCATCATTAGGGATGGGTATCGTTAAGGTTTTAACGGTACTACTACTCTTATCGATACTGCTTATCGATCCGGTGCTTTAACGGTATTCTTATCGGTACTTTTTGTTATTTATATATATATATATATATATACATACATATATACATACATACATACATACATACACATATATGTATGAAATATATATTTCTATGATAGATTAGCAGCTTAATTAACATGGCTTTATATTCTGAGATGAAAAAATATTTCATTAAATAAATATAAAACATCAATTTGTAAATGCAGCAGTGTGCAGGCATTTTTTGTGTTTTATATACATAAGATAAGATAGAGTAAGAACATGAACAAAGAAACAAAGTTAAACAAACTGACAAATATACCATTTATTGTGTGTGTATTTGATCGTTTGGACGCGCCCGAAGCTTGGAGCACGCCGCGCACGCACACACACACACACACACACACACGCGCGCAAACACACACACACACACACACGCACACACACACACACACACACACACACACACACACACACACGCACACTCACACACACGCACTCACACACACACACACACACACACACACACACACACACGCGCGCGCAAACACACACACACACACACAGGGGCGCGGGAACAGGGGGTGCTGAGTTTTTTTCTGTGGGCAACTGTAAACTGTTGTGAATAAAAAAAATATATAGGCTAAATTTGTTATAATAAAGATTAATTTAAAAATGTATATGGTTGCTCCGATGTTTATTACATTTAGTTTACATTGGCTATTTTGCTATCTATTTCTATGTGATCTTCGACATATTTACCATTTGCCCATTAATTTAACAGTTGTAAGAATTAAAGTTATCAAAGTTATTAAATTGATGCAGGGCTATTTGATGCGCACGTTGCGAACATCCTGTCAAATCACGCACGCAGCACTGCCAATGCTTGCTTTTATGTTTGTGAATTCTATGATTGTGTTGAAGAATTTGTAGGTTGTGGCTTAAAAGCGGAACATGGAAATATCATGGATGTACTTTTTTTTTTTTGTTCTCAGCGATATGAGTCTTTCCCTTCTCCCAAAACAGCTTATAGCTAAAATAGTTCAGTTTTGTATGTAATGGAAAAGTGATTAGACGATGTTTCGTTTTTTTTTTCTTCATAAAGTTAATTTAGAAAAACCTTGGGAGCATTTTTTGTTCGTTAAATGTTTTTTTTTCTTTTAAGCAACGACCAAGCGGCCAGCATCAGAGTTGATCGCCTATATGCTTGATTAATTTAGCCTTATCAAATCATCACGACTTGACTAAAATAAAATCGATAGATAGGCCTATAAACAGTTCAAGCATATCACAGTGTTAGTTTAAATGTTTAACCTATATAAATGTGCAATATCCAACAGTTTGTGTGGAGAGTGGAAGCTGAAGCGAGCTTTACAGGACATGGAGGATTTTTTTCTTACAGTAAAAACAACTTAAAATACGCCGTGATTTTTTTTTTCCTCATAAAGGTAAGAGTAATATATCATTTTGAACTGTAAAGGGTCTACTTTTATTTGTGTGCATTCACAATATCAACATTGTGCTTTTATAAAATAGGAAAACAGAGAATGCACTTTCTGCCGGTTTTGAACAAGAGCGCTTCAATGATGAACCGAAACTCGGCAACTCGAAACTGGCTCAGAGATATGATAAATATATCTATAGAAAGCTTTAAAATACTACTTTAAAACGAAATAATTCAAAGCAAAGCAAAAACTCTTCATCAGCCTATGTAATCCGTTAAGATGCATATATTTTTCTCTGGGTGTCCAATGAGGAAATGGCGAGTCATTTTTCCCGTCACCTCACCATCTAAAATATAAAAATAAGGGAAAGCCTAAAACAGGCCCGATTATAATTTGCGTTTTATTTTATAATTGTATTCAATAAAAAAAAGTATGTAAATCTTTGTCCTTGAAATTTAAAGGATTTGTTGCAATGCAATTTTGCCTCACTGATGTGAATTATTTATTGGCCTATCGTTTTAATCCATGCAGCAAATGCTTTAAAAACAGCTTTAAAATTACTTTATTGCATTCCAGATGCTTTTAAAAAAAACTTTTCACTATACATTTTAAGGGTTTTTAAGCTTGAATGTAACTTGAATGTAAAACATTGTTATGAATTCATTGTAGCCTATTCCCATTTGTAAAATAGCTAATTGTTGTCTAACACGATCTCATGAAAGTGCGTAGGCTATAGCACGATTTTCTGTTTCTATTTGGCGTAATATTTATACGCAGAAATTGACTACCCCCCCCCCCCCACACACAGCACCCCCTACATAAAACACCTTCCCGCGCCCCTGCACACACACACACGCACACACACTTCAGCCTGAGGAACAGCGTCTCTCGTGTGGATTGTACTTCCAACATTTCATTATCAAACATGTCCAGCAATTTAGTAACTGTAAAGACGGCATTTTACAACAATCGACAGACGATTGATCTGATTCTGACGTTAAGTTTTGGTCAGGGAGGAACGAATGCGCGCCGCTGTGAAGAGAAGGAAGTTGTGTTAGAAGAAACACGGCTATAATCTTTAGAAGCTAAAAAAAAACATTAAATAAACTCAGTTTAATATAACAGCCACAGGCCTAAAGTGTAAGCATGTTTTAATGATTAGTTCTCTCTTCTAGCATAAACAGGGCTTTCATGTTCCGCGTGCTGAACTCATCCGCGTGAGCGATCGCGCTTCTGAATTAGGAATAGCAAAAATGCATCATAGACAAGAGTTTGAATATTATTGGATATAAAAACAGCTGGTGACTCTGGCGGGATATAATTTGCAAGATAATGTGTATATATATAGCAATAATAAATGTATGTGTGTTTTCTTAATTTCTCCAGTACCGATAGCAGAACCGTTAACGTCAGAGCTTATCGATACTCGCGGTCTTTTATAATTTAGCCCCGAGACCGATTAAATACCGAGTTTCGGTACCCATCCCTAATCATCATATAATGCTAAATTATCATACTATCATATTATAATGTTTGACTGAAATAATCAATTTAATTTGATAGGTGTCTCTCACATTGTCCCACAGAAACATTAAAATAGTGTAGATTAGTGTAATGTTTTATAATAATAATTTATTCTATTTGGTGACCATTTAATTTAATTTAACATTTAATATTGGGGCATCCAAGTTATTTGACATATTTTAACTATTTTTTATTTTTTTTGTAACAATAGTTACTTTCCCTGTTTAATTAGTTTCTTTTATAACGATGTAACTCGGTTAGTATTTGTGAGAAGTAACTAGTAATATAACTAATTACCTTTTTAAAGTAACGTGCCCAACACTGCATACTATACAATGATTTATTGTATGTCTTTGATTAATAATGAATATGAAGAGCTTTAAAAAAAATCGCATATTAAATCGTTTTGCCCAATAAATGACAACAACATTTTATGATTTTTTTTTTTTTTTTGACAGATTCCTAAAATATTTGTTTTCTCTTTATGACAGGTGGTCTAATACATTAAGCACTGTATGTTTTCATAGCATTCAGTTTGTTTGAAGGACATTGAGCAGAATGTGGAATAGTTAGTTTTTTGTCAATAAAATAAAATAATTTTATTTAATCCGATTAATCGAAACAATAATTCCACTCCGAGAGCCATACTCTCGTGAGCTAGTCTATGATGGCGAGCTTTGAGCTGGCCTGAAGAAGGGTTTTTCCTTTTGACCCTAGTTCTGCTGAGCAGGGATGGTGTTCCTCAAGTCTGTGACTTAGGAATCCAGCTTTTGGACACTTTTCCCTCAGCATGGCGGCATTGGCATAGCGTTCCCAAAGCGACCCTCGAAAGAGGACGCAGTGTAGAGTTCCCTTCGGAAGGGAACGTCTCAGGTTACGTATGTAACCATAGTTCCCTGAGAATGGGAACGAGACACTGCGTCTGTTGGCCATGCTTCGGGCATTCCTGTCGGTCCCCCTTGAAAAAAAGAGGATGATGTGTTCCACAGGCGCCCTTTTATGCTTGCAGACGCTCATTAGCTTGCGTCATAGGCGTCCACCTGCCAATGTCAAGTGTATTGGGTGTTTGTAATCATGCTTCAGGTAAACGGTCACGCTGGAGGCATTTCCCAAAGCGACCCTCGAAAGAGGACGCAGTGTCTCGTTCCCATTCTCAGGGAACTATGGTTACATACGTAACCTGAGACGTTTCTAAACAAAACATCAAATTACAATATTGTCAGTAATTCTGAAAAATTGCAATGTTATGCAATTCTAGTGGTCTTGTCTAGAAGAACTGAAGATAGAGAACATCTCTGAGATTTTAGATACTCACCAGTTGTGCTACGGTGTTTAACATGGTTAGAACGGGTACGAGTAGTGGAGTGCTTCCCTACTGATGCTGCCCCTTTGCTGGTAGCATGCCTCACCTCACTTGAAGCTCCTTTCCTGACACTGTTATTTGCCTCTGTAGGACGGTTAGAAATGCAATGCTTGCTTGAGGTGGACTCGTTGTCACTTGGAACAGTGAAAGATCTAGTACGTTTCCGAGGCATGGCAAGAATGTCCAGTCTTGAAAGTTTCTTTCCCTCAGCAGGAGTCTTACTATGGTCAGAGCTCTGAGATGCATGGTCTGTCTCCGCACCCTCATTGTCGGAGGCCTCACCTAGTCGAGCTCGGCGGAGCATGGAGGCACGGGTTGGTCTCGGGGCTGAAAGGCTATTGGACCGGGTCAGCACCTGCTGGCTTCCTTTGGGCGTCTTATTAGGGTCCTCCTTCTGCAGGGGTGCAGAGAGTTTTTTGCGGCTGTTGGGTCGTGAACTTGACTCATGGTCAGAAGCCACAGCTTCATGCCACAGCTGTTGACCATGCTGATTCTCAGAAAGGTCTAAAGAACCACGGTTACCAGCACTGCGACGAAGCTGTAGCCGACGACTTAGTTCAGCTTTACTGGTATTATCAGCAGGGGTATGATTTCTGCGTTTTTCCGATAGTCGTTCACGAGCTGTAGTTTGCGGTGCTTTGTCTTGTAAACCGGAAGATGACTTCTCTTTACGCATATCACCTGCAGATGTGTGCTTCTTATTTGCACTGACAAGAGTATTTTTATTACTGATTATGCTTACAGTACTGGCGGTATCAACATCTGAATCAGCAGACAGGGAGTCCTCTTGAGCAGGACAGCTTACTTTTTTTGATCGTTGGCTAGATCCAGGTAACTTTTCTTCTAGTGATGTCAAAGATTTATCTGCTTCCTTAGGATAGGGAAATGCATCTTGAACAGCTTCCTCAATATTCAAGTTTCTCAAAGCAGGATGACTAGATACATGGGGCAGTTTCTTGACTTGAATGTTAACACTTGACTTATCTTTGGTAAAACTCTCCTGTCGAACAAATGAGGTCTCTTTGGTAGGCAACACATCCCTGGTATGTGTCTGAAGATTTGGGGCTGATGAGTTAGGCTTCACTGGACGCCTAGACTCATGGTCACTCAAATATCGTATCAAGACAGTTGTTGGCGGTGTCTTGGGAGAGGAGTCTCTCTCTGGCTGTGAAAGAACTGGACTTTTGGACACATCTGACTTGAATGAACCATCTTCAGAACCAATATAAAATGAGGTGGGTTTAGGAATGGGTGTTGGCAACTCTCTTAACCCTCTGGAATGGTTAACATTTTCAGAAGGTGAATGTATTGTAGTTCCTCTCTTTCCTTGGCTCCTTCCACTCCTATCAAGGATAGAGCTGTCGTCTGAACGGCTAGTGTCACTCAGACTGTCTGGGTCCACATCATCTTGGACACGTAGCCTCTGAGTGCAGTTCTGCTGCTGTGGTGCTCGGGAACCTTTCTCTGGTGGCTCATGGTCCATGTTCGATACATGCCGAATCAAGATACTGGGGGTTGTGTTCTCCAGTTTTTCTCCAGGTGGAACCTGAGGAAGTAGTCGTCTGGTCCTGGAAACTTGACTGCCCTCTGACTCTAAGAAATCCAAGCTTTGACTAATCGTTGATGTCACACTGTCATCTTCAAAATGATAAGAGTGAAAATAGTTATGAATATGCTGGCCTATAGATAAAATGTATATACATAAAATGTATCTAAATGCTCTATAAATGCCCAATACATAAAATGTATCTAAATGCTCAAATGCTCAAACACCACTATTGGTTTTCAATGAATATACCTCTGTCTGCAGGTCCACTTTGGGGTGGAATTCCCATAGATCCTTGAGTAGCCCCAGGATCACTGTAAGTGTCTGCTAGGCTGGCCCAGCGTGAGACCCATTTAGGCCCTCCTACTTCAGGGTGTGCCTAAATCAAAAAGAGTAACAATTACTCATCAATTTTTCAAAATTGACTAACAAAATCGGGGCACAGTATTTCAGTAATGAAGGGGGGCAGCGCTGTCTTAACTATATGTAATTGCAATACCTGCAATGAGATGACTTGGTCCCCACCATCGCCCTGTGATGATGTCGACATTACATCAGCTGCCATACCATGGCTACGACTCAAGAATAATTGCTCATCTTTTCCATCATCAATCACAGGCCTATAAACTCCAAGTGTCTGACCACTGTATTCTGGTGCATCTAAAACACCAAACACCTGTGAAATATGAACAAATATGATTTACCCTGTTTCTCAAACACCACTGTATTCCATTGTTCAGACCAAAGAGGTCAAACAGGTGGAGCCAACCCAAACTCACACCAGCAGTTGAAACACTCAAACAAACAGCACAATACTTTGAAAGTGCCACAGAGCCACAGTTTTTCACTTCTCAACTTTGCTTACTTATTGTATTTGTATAGTAAACTGTAATAGGAGAAAGTAGCTTAACATCTACAAATTACACCTGCTGTATCATTGTTAAATCATGCATCACTGTATCATGCTCTGTTCCTCTGAATCTGGCCGATTGACTGTTCCTTCAACTCGTTTATTCTCTATGGGTATTTTTCTCCCTTGCTCCAAAACTCTGGAACTCTCTGCCTTATAATATTAGATATGCAGAATCTTTTAATGTGTATAAATCTTCTCTGAAAACTCACTTTTTTAGACTTGCTTATCTGTGATTTGTAAGGTGCTGAGAGGAAGGGTATTGTTTTTCCCTTCATTGTTTTTTGTTTCTATTGTTACCACTCTAATTGTATTATTTTTTTGTACCCTCTTAAGTGTAAAGCGCTTTGAGAATGAACTTTTAAAGGCACTATATAAAAATAAATGTATTAAAGTCAAACACTGACTACTCTGAATTTTGACTCTGTATACACCAATAGTAATACAGTGTATATTTTCTTAAGAAAAAGAAAAAAGGGTCTGTCACCTGATCAATCATACTTCTAGCTTCCTCCACTTCCTTATCTTGTGACTCTGTCTCAATTGTGTAGGTTCCAGCATCACTTAGACTATCCTCCTCCCCAGTTCGTGTCACCCTTGAGCCCTTGGTTTCAACACCACTAACTAACAGTGGTGAAAACGGCGGCACAGGTGACCCAGCTGAGCAGAGTGGGGAAACACTAGAAATTGGACACCTTCCTGGGGTTTGGGAAGGGACGGAGACAGGCGAGGTTGCTGGAAGAAGAGACTGGGATAATGCAGGTAGTTTGGATGGAGAAGATGGGTATGATATAGATGAGGGTCCAGATGACTCTGCTGGGGAGGGTAAAAGAGTGTGTGATGGGGACATCATCACAGGTGGGGCAGACTTGGGAGGTGGGGAAGTCTTTCCCGTATCCTTCAAGAACTCTGCGGTAAATTCCTTAGCTAGTTTGGACTTCTTGCCGACACTCCCAAAAGGCTTAATGGTGATAGCTGGTGAGGAGCGAGATGAGGTCCCTAATAAAGATGTGCTGGTCACACTGTCTTCTGTCTTCTCTCTCTTCAGTGAGCTTGATCGCTGTGAACCTCCATGGCTTGAATCTTTCAGTGGGACAGTGATTTGCTGTGTTGGAGGAACATGCCCGTGCAGGGAGGCAGGCCTTTCCCCATGAGCCTGACCTTTCCGTCTCTCTAGTTTGGCCTTCAATGCAGAATAGGAGTCAGCATGTGCAGAGTTGTGGGTAAATGACTGTGATCGCTTTTTTCTGGGATTATCATCAAAAAACTCAATAATGAAGGCCTGTTGGGTGTGAGGCTCAGGGTGAATGGGCTTAACCTCTGTCTGGGGAGGAGAAGAGACTTCTTGAACAGGATGAACCTCTCTTTCATCAAGTTCTCCTTGATGGTGTTTGTGTGGAAAGACTGACTGGGGATGATGAAACTTTTGCATTGAGACAGACTCTTGGGACAGAACTGATTCGGATGGTTTGGATTTCCTTGATTGAGCTGACTGGTGTGACTGCACTGATGATTGTGATTGCATGGAATGATGTGACTTGCTGCATTGTCCTTTCATTACAGGGTCTTCTGAATCACTCTGGGTTCCATCTTCATGATGGTGTCCTATTAAGTTTACAGATATAATTTAAGTTATGGCTGTCATTCTAATGCATTGATTTAAAGCAAATAATTAAAAGGTAAATAATGTTATAAAAAGTCATGAAATGAATCATTAATTCTGCTAAAATCAGGACACAACATCGGGAATACAATCGAATAGTAGCTTGTTCATTATTTTTTGAAGTTTGCAGCTAGCCTGTGTCACTAAAGCCCAGATGTGTAAAGAGTACCTGAAAACCACACTTGAGTAAAAGTACAGATACCTTACAGTGAAAATTACTCTACTACAAGTTACAAGTCACCAATTCCAAAACAACTTGAGAAAGTATTAGAGTATCTGATTTTAACAGTACTTAAGTATTTTATTATACTAAATATAGGCTCAAAGATGCACTAGTAAAATAGACATGCCAGTCAAAAACTGTAACGTTGTGGAGAAGCTGAGGAAAACAGGTAGAGGCAAGGATCTATGTGCAGGCATTTCATGGAAAAACTAGAACAAACAACAAGCCAACAACCACAGGCAAACAGACACTCATTACATTCAACAACTCGAAAGAACTAAACAAAGAACTAAAGAAATACTAGGGCTGTATATTTATATACAGGAGGCTAACAAGCTGAACAAGATAAGATACAAACTGACTACAAACACCACGGGAGACAGGAAGTGACATAAAAGTCTAGGACAAGGCACAGAAAATGCAACAAAAACAAGAAAGAGCTGATTTGCGAGGAGAGCAATCACACTTATTTTCTAAAACCAAAATAAAACTGAACACCTAAAAATTGCTAAAACAAAACAAACAAAAAAACAATAACCTTCAAAAAGGTCTCTGCAGTATTAAGGATAAATAAAATAATGTTAAGTCAAATTAAAAAGTCAAAGTCTTCTTGCACTGGATGTGCTGGTTTCGGCCTCATTGCCAGCTGCAGTCATGTCCTCATCTCATAGCTGTGATTCACAACTACTTGCTAAGGAGCTCACATTCACTTAAAGTAACCTTGTTGACAAGTTTGGGTGAGTAAGGGCAAAATGCACAAGATGTAGTACTTTCAGTGCCCTGTAGTTTATACTTATACATTATATTGTGTATAATGTGTATTGATAACTGTAAATATGTCTAACCGTACACTGTGTGTACTGAGTATATGTATGTGTATTCTGCACATTGTCATCTTTATAAGTCTGTAAGTATGTACTGTCTATATGTAAGTTGTTTCTGCACTGTCTGGGGCACGCTCTCAATAATTTCACTCAACAAGGCACATATGCTGTGGTGATGTGACAATAAAAGTGATTTGATTTGATTTGATAGTTGGCGATGTCACATCTTTTGTAGTATAAATAAATTGCTGCAGAAAAGCATGCAAAATGTAATTTGTAACTGCAACACTCTTTTCAAATATGGTTGAGTAAAGAGTACAGATACTCATTCAGATTTGTAGTGAAGTAGAGAGCAAAAGTTGTTAATATCTTTGATACTCAGTACAACTACAAAGTTTCCAAAAAGATACTTAAGTACAGTAATTAGTTACATTTACTCAAGTACGTTGCACCTCTGCTAAAGCCTGGAATACGCTACACAAGATTTTTAAACACTAGGCATCATACACTTACTGACTTTGTAAATAGTGACAGAGGAAAACTGGCCATCATACACTTCACGACTGAGGATGATACCTGAGCAGACTTTGAAGTCGTGTGTTCTAAAATTGGTATCATGTTTGATCTCCTCCGACTGAGTGGATTTAGAGTGTCATACACTACACAATTTTTTAAGGAATCTGTCAACTTACATCTGCAGACTGGCTTTGACTTTCGGAGAACTAGGGTTCTCCAGACAGTAAGTCGGTGTAAAATCAGGGCAAAAAAGCCTGTAAATAGTGTATTCCAGGCTTAAACCACACCTACCAAAAGTAGGCAACATAACCACATATTGAGTAATGAGGTGTTTATACAGCACACATATATTTATTTTAGAACATTATGCACAGAACATTAGGCATTAATCTGAGTCTTACAGAAAGTGCATTTTTAATGTTAGCGCAAGATGTCTCTTACCTTTGAGCATCGGAATATGCATCGCCAAGTCACTCTTAGTGCTGTACACATCTTCACACGGTGCCCGCCTGCACATCATACTGACATCACTCTGCACAAGCCAATCTGCCACCTTGCTCTCAGCTGATAGAAAATCTGTGGGTGTGGCTACCAGTGAATTACTGGGCTGCTGCTGCGGTTTGCTACGCTGACGAGAGGAGAACTTGGTCACATGATCCTTGATTTTAATTTTGCCTGGCATGCAGTCGTCAAACTCTATAGTAAAAGAAGCGTGACTCTGGACAACTGGAGGTGTAGAAATTAGAGGAACATTGGTGTCTTTGGTTGGGATATCGGTTAAATCTGTTGCAGGGGATTTGGGTTGTATATGGAACTCCTTTGTTGGAATTTCAAAATAACTGGGCTCTCTGTGGTACGGATAGGCTGACTTGGCCTGGCCGTCACGGATCTCATGAACAGAGATGTTAAATTCATCCTCAGCTGTCGGGGCCTCCTTTGTGATGTCTGTCAAGAGACACCCACACCAAACTTTAAATATGGTAAGACAAATATCCATATCAATAAAACACAAAAGTGGCCATAAGTGAGGACAAGTGCTTACCTGAATGACTCTCACCTGACCTTCGTACTTCATTGTGTGCTTCCTTGTTCCCAGAGTCCTCCTCACCCCACCATGATGGCTGGCCATACAGTGGTGTTGGCCGGGGTACAGGTGACTCTGAAGAGGAACAATTACACAGGTAAAACTCAGAAAGAGTGATATATATATATATATATATATATATATATATATATATATAATTTATATAATGATAAATTGAGATGAAAATGCTGGTTGCCATGCTAAGCACAATTTATTCAACAAGCAATTCCTGAAGTATCCAGAATTCCTGAATGTCCAGTATATTGAATATTCATATTATCAATCAAGTTTCGTGAGTTTTTGTTATTACTTACATTTCACTGTTGGTTATATTCCGTAAAACCAGAAAATGAGAATGACACTCCACACTTCTCTCAGTGGGTAAAAAGTATGTTTTTTGGAAATATATTTCTACTTGAAACAAGTTTTTATATTGTGAAAATCCACGTGGTAGCAAGATTTTTAATGAGCCGAAAAGAACGCACGTCACACCTCTGTTTATCAATTTGCACTGTCTACCAATAGCTGCTCACATAAAATTCAAGGCAATAATGATTTCCTACAAAACCACCACTGGCTCTGCACCCCTTTACCTAAATGTATTACTTCAGACTTATATGCCCTCTAGAAGCTTGCGTTCTGCAAGTGAACGACGTATTACTGTACCATCCCAAAGTGGCACAAAATCACTTTCACAGACTTTTAAATGAAATGTTCCCTCCTGGAATGACCTGCCTAACTCAATCCCAGCAGCTGAGTCCTGAGCCATGTTCAAGAATCAGCTCAAGACACATCTCTTCCGTCTTTATTTGACCCTCTAACTCTAGCAGAGGCTTGTGTTCTAACTCTAGCTTGTGTTCCTGTGGCTCAGTGGTTAGAGCATTGCGTTAGCAGCGCAAAGGTTGTGGGTTTGATTCCCAGGGAACACATGTACTGACAAAAAATGTATAACCTGAATGCAATTGTAAGTCGCTTTGGATAAAAGCGTCTGCTAAATGCATAAATGTAAATGTAAATGTAGCACTCTCTATTTTAATTATATTCTTTAAAAAAAAAATAACACTAGCTTTTCTAATCTTATTGTATTCTATTTATTTGTTTTCTTTTTATTTATTATACAATTAACAAAAGCAAAAAAGGCCTCTTAACACTAGCTTGCTCTACTCTTTTTCTATTCTATCTGTATTAATTTTATTTATTATATAATAAAAAATAAATACACTTGGTACTGTGTTAAGCAGTGTTGGGAAGTAACTAGTTACATGTAACGGAATTTCGTAATTTAATTACAAAATAAAAGTAACTGTAATTAGTTACAGTTACTGAGAAAACTGTGTATTTAAATTACAGTTAAATTACAGTTACTTATGAAAATGTTAAGGATTACTAAGGGGGTAACATTGTTTTTTTAATTTTTTTTTAACACACACTCCCGCATACAGATTTAATTCATTTCTTTCATAAATTGCAGTGAGTGCTCTAAAATGTGAAACACCAATGTTTCAGGAGTTTATAACATGCTTATTTGATAACCCTTTATTTCCTAAATAGTTTATGTAAATGCTTTATTTTTTAAGATTAACTTTTTTTTTCAAAGGCATTTTTAGATTCCAGTGTTTCCTGTCATAACTATCCAAAGATTTGATTTTAAAAACAGTATCATAGCTATTCAACCATTTCTTGTTATGATTTTAAATATGTATTTAACCTCAGAAATTCTGAGTCAAAGTAAGTCTGATTTTGGGGTGGCTGTGCTTCAAAGGGCTATCGAATGCCCATTTTCCACAAATTGGTATGATATCGGGTCTTTTTAAAATGGCCTCAGTGGTCGTGTAAAACAACACCTTTTTACTTTGTCAAAAACAAACTCCATTCACAGCGTCTCGTTTCAGTGCATCTCTCTTTACATGAAAGAGATCTTTCGTGGAAGAGCAAAGGTGATTAACAAATAATCATAAATAAAGTGTGAGAATTACTACTTCTGGAAGTGCATCTGATCACGAACAATGGGTACTGATCCATCCATGAGTTTTAACTTTTTAACAAAACCTGCCTTGAATTTTCCCTCCTTCAGAAAGCAAAGGAGTAAAATAATTTGCACAGACATAAACGAATTTATGTGTATTCATTAGCGCATTACCACATCAATGGCTCTGATGTTTGGAGAAAATTAGGACTCTTATATTCTCCTACATCTAACAACTAAACACCTGCATTGTTTACAAGACATTGTTGTCGCTACAGCTGCTTAAACACGGAGAAAATGACAGACATCGTAAAACCAGCTGAGGGCGGAAATATGCTAATACAAGGCAGTAGTCGTGGGAGGGGCCTGAGCAATATGACATCATATTGGCTTGATAACTGTTTAGGTTTTTGGGGTATAAAAAAAAGGAGTGAATGGATTTTTGTCATTGGGTGATAAAGGGTAGTTGTGTCTATGCACTACCAAGACGCATTTATATGCCAATGAGGATATTTTGCCTCCAATCTTGATTCAAGTGATGAAGGATTTTGAAAGTCTGACAGTAATCAGTGTTCAGTACTGTAAGGTACTTACCTGCCTGCTTTACATGTTTAAACATGAAACATGAAAACACTGAAATTTCAAAAAGTAACATTACTTTAATATAGTAATTGAAAAGTTCCACTATTTATTACATTTTAAGTAGGGTACCTTGTAATCTGTAACCTTTTACATTTTCAAAGTAACCTTCCCAACACTGGCGTTAAGCTAACTGAGACTTGTTATAGCGATTACGTATCATTGCTCTTTTGTTGATTTTGATTGCTTCCATTGTCCTCATTTGTAAGTCGCTTTAGATAAAAGTAAATGTAAAAATACAATGTCTATTATACTGATCGTTATTAGAATGTAATGCTCAAGTGTCTTTATTACACATGTTAACATATAGAAAAAACAATAACCATGTGCAAGCTTATCTAGGAATTAAATGTTGTCCATTAGTATTATAAGTAATTATTAATTAATTTAGTATTACTACATCATTATTAAATTTTAATAACAACCAATACATTTGTTTATCTATTATTAGTATTACAATTATTGTTATTATTACTTCAATATTTTATCTAAACAGTAAAAATCCCTCATGTCTTTTTCCCATTTCTATTTTTTCCCCTAATTATAATTTGTTTATAATTGTAACTGATAATATAACATGTAATAAAAAATATGACGTGTAGGAATATATTCACTAGAGATTTCAGACTATTAGACACAACTGTATGCACATGGATTTAATGAGCTTTTTAGCATTTGGCTTTACAGGATGAGAGAGGTGCATGAGCCATGTGCTGCAGACTGCTCATTGATGGACATGTCAGTGCATTGCCAGCAGCTGGACTAAGGCACAAGGATTATCTCTAGTATCTGTCACTTGACCAAAAGCTCAACTGGGAGGGGTTTACAAATAAACCAGGCCACTGTACTGCAGCCTTACAGATAAACAGAGATTAACAAAGGCTGTGCTAACAGAATGTTATTGTCAGATATCCATGTTACAAAGCGTTTTGTTTTATCACTTTCTCACCTCTGTCTTTTTCTCCTGATTTTGGTCATATTTGATCACTCTCACCTGTGAGACTCTTGCGTTCAGAGCGCTCTAATTTGGATTTTTCCTCCTGCAGGTTCTGTTGCTTGCTTTCTGTAGATTGTATTCCCATTTGCAGCTGACTGGTGTACTTCTCATGCTGACACAGCAGGGGGCAGTCAACCAAAAATATAAATATATTAATATATATTACATAGAACATAAAATAGACACATGTCCACACACAAACAGATGAAACCATACCTTGAGGGCCTCTTCAGGGACTCTATGTTGACTCCTTTCAAGAATGTACACATGTGAATGTGCTCTTAATGTTAAGTCAATACATTATAACGTAAATGTATATACACCTTAATGTAGGCCTATACAACTCTACAAACAAAGATCTTAAGCAAGAACTCAAGGTTTCATGCCAAAAATTAAAAACCTATAACAGCTAACCAGGAAAAAGGATATCATATCCAAAACGAACAATGTCTGACAGCTTGAGGGTTATGTATGTTTGGTCTGGAATTCTCAAGTCATTCACAAAGGTCTGAAATAGGAGAAGAAAAACAAATAATGTATATGTGCTTGAGATACAGGAATGCCAGAGTTATTATGCTTTTATGCAAAGCAGAAAATGAGAACATGTTCCTTAGAAATGAGGACCATAACAAGAAATCTGTCAAGAGTTAGCGACATTCAGAGTACAGAATCTACTTCTGTGTTCCACAGAAGAAAGAAATGCATAAGTTTCAGAGCAATATGAGGTGATATGAGTGATGACAGAATTTGTGAGTGAACTATCCCTTTAAGAAAGCTTCCTATCGTAACCATTAAACATATGTCATTGGGACTTGGTCTGATTCAAGGGTTAATTGATCATATCTGTACTGCAGCGAGGGCATCTGCAACAGCATCCCAATGGCATATGTCCATTACCTTTGCCCATTTATTTTCTAAACCAAGGGGAGAGATCATCCAGTCTTTCACAGATAACATCACAGCAGTCTGGAAATGCAGTCATGTGTTCATGCTTATATTCTGAGCTTCAGTCACATTTGCTATGTTGCTTACCCCATTTAAACTTCCAAGATCCTTGACAAGGTGCTCATCTGTGCCAGGGCTATAGTTGATAACAGCATGTTGTTTATCCACACTACGAGACTAAAGGAAGAAAACACATGTTTACATCTTGCTTATTCTTGAATCTAACTCCACTGGAAATTATAATATTAGCATAGGTTGGATATTTATAATTGTTAAACAAATCCCACATTTCTGCTTCATGAATCTTACCTGTATGTGGCTTGTAAATACTGTGTGTAATAATTTGGCCACACAAGGGTACCACTAAAGTAACAATTAGAATAATAAAGTATTAATATGTTGTAGTCATTTGTCTTTTAAGGTGAGTGTAAGAGTGTCAGATTACTCCTTCCACTTTTTCTTAATTGTCTGAACTGACACAATGTGGTATGGAAAGTGCTGTAAGCTAAGTGCACCAACACTGTTTACATAGTTCCTTGCATTGCTTGATTAACAGAATCCTCAACTTGTTCACTTGGTACCACATATGAACAGATTGGTAGGAACAAAGCTCAGCTAAATATTAAGTAAATAGTGTATTAATTTAACCACTAATTAAAGGGTGTGGTCATGTTGAATGACATCCATTATCCTGGCTACACTGTGGATGGTGCAGTTCATGGGACTGTATGGGGACAACTAGTGTGTGACTCGTGGGTTGTAAAGTTGTAGGAGGGCTGTACCACAGGTCCAATCAAAATATTCCTCCCTTTGGAAGGGTGCCCTATAAGGAAGATTGGCTGACCAGAACAGACAACAAATTAGAACAACCCTGACTATGACCTGCAATGAAGAGCAGCTTCAATAGTTTCAATACTTTAGCAAGTAAACTACTTAATTTGGAGTCTCATATGGAGCTTTAAGGGTGGCCATATGTCCGGATTTTGGCCCAGATAGTCCGGATTTTAAGCCCCCTGTCCAGCGTCTGGCGCATCCGGACACTCATTTGTCTTCCTTTTTGGAGTTGCGCTGAATCAGTCAAAAAAAAACCCTGCTCTAGAATCTTTATTGGGATGCAACAGCATATGCCATAAGATATCTGGTCAAACAAATGATTGGCTGAAAGCAGTGTCAAATAAATATCTGATATATCATTGGTTAAAAACATAAACAAGCCTCCACATGCTGGTTACGTCATATCATAACGTTAACATGCCGAAACGTCAGACCTCATTTAATCCGGAATGGACAAAAGAGCACGAATTTATATCAAAAAGCAGTAGAGACGCTTTTCATGGATTTTGCACACTGTGTCGCTCTGAAGTGTATTTATGTATTTCTATTATTTCCAGAAGTCCAGAAATGTTGTTTTCTTACACTGTGCCAGATTATTTGTTTATTTATGTATTTCTATTATTTTCAGAAGTCCAGAAAGATTATGTTTTCAGGCACTGTGCCAGATTATTTGTTTATTTATGTATTTCTATTATTTCCAGAAGTCCAGAAAGGTTATGTTTTCAGGCAATGTCAGGGTTCTGCCCTGACACACTGTTTGTCTTGTGTTTGTTCTTGTTTATGTTGTCTTGTGTTAGCACATGGCTTTGTCAGCCATGTGCTTCTCTATCCCCTCATTTAATCTTTGCCACACCCTCTTGTTAGCCCTTGTTAGTGTAATTGCTTTCACCTGTTCCTCATGTGCTCTCCTCCTTATTTATTGGGCTCCTTGCCCTATTGTCTTTGCCGGTTCGTTGTCATTCTCACCCCTTCTGACACTGTCTTTGTCGCTGCCTTTGTCGCTGCCTGTGGATGTGGCTGAGTATGTGTTTCTGTCTCCCTGTCTCCCTGTCTGGTTGGTCTTGTGTCCTTGTCTTGTCATTTGTTGTTCTTGTCTTGCTCCTTGCTCTAGCATTTTGGCTGTTCTTGCCTTGTGCTTTTTTATATTTATTTAGTTTGTTCTAGTCTTGATCTTCTATTTTTATATTTGTTTGTTCTTTGATTTAGTTGTGTTGGTTAAATTAGTAATTTCTTTATTACTTATTAGTTGTTGTGTTAGTTTTTTTTTGTGATCCCCCTGCCTGTATTGGACTTCTTATGTCCCTGTGGAGCCTTGTCTTGTCTCTGTGTTATAGAGTTCCTGTCCTGACCCTGTTCCTGGTTTACTCTGCCTGGTCTTGCCGCTTACCCTGCTGCTATTCTGCTAGTTGATGTCCAGGCTATCCCAGTGGTGTTCCCTAGCTGTCTCTGTTTACTCTGTTCTTGTTGTTAAATCACATGCAAACATCACTACCCTCTTGTATCTTTTTGTAATAAATCCTTGACACTCACTCACTCTGCAATTGGGTCCTCCTTCCAGATCCCTGACAGGCAATGTGCCAGATTATTTGTTTATGTATTTCCAGAAGTCCCGAAAGGTTATGTTTTCAAGCAATGTGCCAGATTATTTGTTTATTAATGTATTTATTTTATTTCCAGAAGTCCAGAAAGGTTATGTTTTCAGGCAATGTGCCAGATTATTTGTTTATTTATGTATTTCTATTATGTCCAGAAATGTTATGTTTTCAGTAGAGGTGGGCATAGATTAATTTTTTAATCTAGATTAATCTAGATTAATTTTGGAATTAATCTAGATTAATCTAGATTAAAATGGCTCATTTGAATTCTGCCGAAGGCATTCAGAATATGTGTGCTACCCAAATAATGACTAAAAGTAAGTCTTTGAGAACGGGTTTCTCAAGCCAGGTGGCGCATTAGACCAGGGGCTCATCTCCTGTTTCCAAAATGCATCACAAACTTTAATCTCTTCCCGTCCCAATCCCACGAAAAAACTGGAGGAAAATCCCGTTCCACTCCCGGAAGAATGACTCCCATTCCCTCCCACTCCCGTGTTGTTGTTTTTTTTTTTTATAACTGTCAATTACAGCACAAATATAGTACAGATCACAGCGTGCCCACCTTATTAGTTGAATAAAAAACCAAAATGTCGTTTTTGTTATTATATTGAACTGAAAGCCATCTTATGTACAGTGTTGCACAGATTAAATTTCATGTAAATCATCCATGCTAACACACACGTCTTCTATTTTTATTTTTTAGACATTTCACTCTCTATAGATATATTTTTCAAAGACGGATTTTCTCGCTCAAGTTCACATGAGACCTAAAGCGCATCCTGTTTGCTTAAAAGTGCAACGTTTCGTTGTTATTCTGAGTGCACACAAATAAACGTAGAGTCTTTACAGATTCGAAAGATGTATTAGGCTACTTTTATCTGTATGACCAAAAATGACGGAGATTTTAAGAGCAAGTGAGCGCACCGGAGCCTGTCCTGCGCAAACGCGCTTCCACTCAAACACTTCAATAGCGCACATTTCTCTAGGTTAACATCATATTGAGCGGCCATGTAAAGTTGCTACTACATACATCTTTCAGATGAAAAGCCATATTTGAGGTTGATGAATGATAGCTGAGCGTTTGGATGTCCTGCCCGAGTGTATTACCACATAGACCAGCCGTTAACAATCTGTCCATCACGGACTGCGAGCCTCTAGTTCGAAGACTCGTTCTCACCCCCTACAGTGCAATTCGGCTAGGTATACATCCGCGCTAAAATATCAGGGTGAAAGTCATCATAGCTTGCGTAGTATAGACCCAGCTCCCAACCCAACTTTGATAATAGATTAACGGCGATATTTTTTTTATCGCCGATAAGAGTCTCGCGTTAACGCAGCACGTTAACGCCGATAACGGCCCACCACTAGTTTTCAGGCACTGTGCACTTTGTAAGACCGATTCATCTCAGTGGACCGTTTTTGAAACCGACATCACAATGTCTTGAATAAATACAAATACTGTGAACAACTTTTTTTTTTGCCTCTTGTTACACATTGGTCTACATCAAGATATATATCGTGTATCAAATTGTCTGGCAATGAATAGAGTAGGCTATTTCAGAATCATTGTATCATGATACCATCGATATGATGGACAAAATTATATTGTAGTTGCGAGTACACCAGAGTCCAATGCAATTATTCTTGCCTCACTAAATGCCGCAAAGTGTCCTCCTTTTTGGTGTTATGGAAATGGCCACCCTACCACCGGGGTTGTCGTGGTTATTCAAGATTATACCCCTGTGGGTTACAGATATTGAATCAAAAGTCTAAACTGGAGTGAGGTCCTGGAGAGAAAACTACTAAACATCAGATACTTGGCTTCAAGATGGCACCGTGTATGGCTGCTGTGGTGTGGAACGCTACCATTCTTTTACTGTTTTTGTTTGTTTGTTCTGTGTTTAGTCATTCTCTTACTATAAGTTTTACCAGAGACGAACTACTGGACATAAGGCAACACATTTTTTTTCCAGCTCTAGCTCACACCAGTAGACCTTTACTAACACAAGGTCCTAAATCTGGTCTCCCAACAACAGCAGCGCTGGATTAAGCATAAATAGGGCCCGGGGGCTATAACAAACCCAAGGCCCCCCTTTATAGTAGCCTATCGTTGTGCCACAACGTTTTCTATCACAGGAACAATCAGCATTGGTTGGGACCAAATTCCAACATCAAAAATCCAGAAACTCATAACCTCGATTCCCAGATGCTACACCATGGTAAACATGCCCCCGTCCCAACTATTTTGAGACCTGTAGCAGGCATAACATTTTAAATATGCTCATTTTGTGCATAAAATTCTCAAATTTCTCAGTTTAAACATGTTATCTATGTTCTATTGTGAATAAAATATTGGCTCGTGTGATTTGAAAGTCTTTTAGTCTTTATTTTATTAAAAAAAAAAAAAAACTTCCCAACATTTCTGGGTGGTATTCGGGTTGTATTATTTTGTAATTCCCACCCCTATCCGGAATGCTGGATCCCTGTCAATCTTCAAGCAACAACTGAAAACTCATCTCTTTCGACACTACTTGACTTCATCCTAAACGTAAAAAAACCCAACTGAATCTTTCTCTTTATCTTTCTCTCCTTCCCTTGCTAGCTTGTATTTATTTTAACAATGCCTGAGACTTGGTGTTATGAGCACTTCCTCTGTCTGTTTGGCTCTTCAAGATTAATCGCTCTATGTATTCCCCAATTGTAAGTCGCTTTGGATAAAAGCATCTGCAAAATGACTTAATGTAAATGTGTACTATATATTTATACTTGCAAGGCAACAGTTCCTGGTGCATTCACAAATGTGGTTAAGATACGCTTTTTTTACATTTCAATTGAAGTGCAAATGAAAATCCTACCTGCAGCATTAGCTCGCAGTCCTCCCGGCCAACAAAGATCATTTCCCGTGGCAGACGGTGACGAGTACCAGAGCTGCTGACCAGGAACCACGATGTCACGCTCATCTTTGTTTCTTGGAGAAACCCCTTTGCATCCTGTGACATAAATTACAAAAACATTACATGAAAGACTGTATGTTTGTTAAGGATACATTTAATGTAATAGTTTAATATCAGAGGTGGAACACAGTGAAGTAACCTCTTAAGTCATGCCAAATGAGTTATTAGCTTATGATGTCATATTTTTTAAGTATGCATTAAAAACGAATAGGTTAAACAATAGGAAAGTGTTAATTCATTTTTATCTATCGGGAAATTTCCTTTAGCTTATTGTGTAAATGTCCAAGGACATATATCACATTATTCAGTTTTTAAGAAGTGGACTATACAAATAAAACTGGACTCAATCAAAATGTACCACAGTTCATTATAGCACACAAGTTAAATTCAATGCAGAGCAATTATTAGCCAAAACCACTTATTTACCCCTTAATGATAATTCCTTTTAAACCCATACTCACCAAAAAATCTGAGTCTATTCTACATGAAAACCTTAGCAGGTTAATCTGATGAAAGTATTCAATTAAAATCCAGCCTCATCTGTAATAAGCTGGGAATGAACCATCATATCTCTATGCTCCATTGTACCAGTGAATGACAACAGAACTGTGGAAAATGTAAGACAGAGTTTTTGGCATTTTAGAGAGCACTGAGTGATCTGGTATACTCTGCAACTCTATTAAGGCTTTAAGAATTCACCCTAATTAAGACTGTGAGTATAGTCATTATTTAATCCTCACAATTGTGCAAGACTTCAGGCACCCTAAGACAGAGCTATTAGACATAAAGTGTTCTTGTTTTAACTGAAGTTCAGTTTGTGTAGATGTTCTTTACAAAATGGATGCTTATTTGCTGACAGTGTTACACACATGTTTAGACATGTCTAGACATGTTACGTTGGAACTCAGAATAATATTTTTGAGAGGACACTAAGGATTTTCCTCAAAAATGCAGCTGTAAAGAAAGATAGTGAGAGAGGGGGTATTTGAGATATACACTGAAGATATATATATACACACACACACATGTTGGTGTTTATGGTTTACGGGGACTCTCCATAGGCGTAATGGTATTTATACTGTACAAACTGTATGTGCTATTGCCCTACACCTAAACCTAGCCCTCACAGGAGACTCTGCATTTCTACTTTCCCCCCCCAAAAAAACTCACTCTGTATGATTTATAAGCCTTTTGAATTATGGGCACACTGAAAATATCCTCATAAATCACTTTCTCCTTGTAATACCTGTGTCATACCCATATCATTATACAAATGTATGTCCTCATAAACCATATTAAACATGCACACACACACACACACATATATATATATATATATATATATATATTAGAGGTGGGCATAGATTATTTTTTTTAATCTAGATTAATTTTGGAATTAATCTAGATTAAAATGGCTCATTTGAATTCTGCCGAAGGCATTCAGAATATGTGTGCTACCCAAATAATGACTAAAAGTAAGTCTTTGAGAACGGGTTTCTCAAGCCAGGTGGCGCATTAGACCAGGGGCTCATCTCCTGTTTCCAAAATGCATCACAAACTTTAATCTCTTCCCGTCCCAATCCCACAAAAAAACTGTGGGGAAATCCCGTTCCACTCCCGGAAGAATGACTCCCATTCCCTCCCACTCCCGTGTTGTTGTTTTTTTTTTGTTTTTTTGCCGATAACTGTCAATTACAGTAAAAATATAGTACAGATCACAGCGTGCCCACCTTATTAGTTGAATAAAAACCCAAAATGTCGTTTTTTGTTATTATATTGAACTGAAAGCCATCTTATGCACAGTGTTGCACAGATTAAATTTCATGTAAATCATCCATGCTAACACACACGTCTTCTATTTTTATTTTTTAGACATTTCACTCTCTATAGATATATTTTTCAAAGAGTTTCTCGCTCAAGTTCACATGAGACCTAAAGCACATCCTGTTTGCTTAAAAGCACAACGTTTCGTTGTTATTCTGAGTGCACACAAATAAACGTAGAGTCTTTACAGATTCGAAAGATGTATTAGGCTACTTTTATCTGTATGACCAAGAATGACGGAGATTTTAAGAGCAAGTGAGCGCACCGGAGCCTGTCCTGCCGCAAACGCGCTTCCACACAAACACTTCAATAGCGCACGTTTCTCTAGGTTAACATCATATTGAGCGGCCATGTAAAGTTGCTACTACATACATCTTTCAGATGAAAAGCCATATTTGAGGTTGATGAATGATAGGTGAGCGTTTGGATGTCCTGTCCGATTGTATTACCACATAGACCAGCCGTTAACAATCTGTCCATCACGGACTGCGAGCCTCTAGTCCGAAGACTCGTTCTCGCCCCCTACAGTGCAATTCGGCTAGGTATACATCCGCGCTAAAATATCAGGGTGTCATCATAGCTTGCGTAGTATAGACCCAGCTCCTAACCCAATTTTGAGAATAGATTAACGGCGATATTTTTTTTATCGCCGATAAGAGTCTCGCGTTAACGCAGCACGTTAACGCCGATAACGGCCCACCACTAATATATATATATATATATATATATATATATATATATATATATATATATTATGCCACAAACCTTTACATACTAAGAAGCATAGTTAATAGATTAATTTGGGCAGAACACACTTTGGTACTTCAGCTGGCCTGCACAAATAATTAATCTTTCATCTGTTCGTCTCTACAAAACCGTAGAATCAAGCATTCACGTCATTCACGCACATTGTTAGTGGACAATAGGATTTAGCATGCAAGTATTAGTTGTGTGTGTTTTATATCTGTCACATGTGCAGTTAATCGGGCCTATGTCTGCTTCATATGATCATCATAATTGACTCAGAGCAGCAGTGATTTGGTGATGGAGTAATCAGCTGCTGTCGCACCAGCACAGAGAGACGCCTTCTGCTGTATTTCTCTCCGTATTTACATTAGATATCAATGTGACATCAGTAACCTATGAATGAATTCACAAATATTCAGCCATATTGATTTTCATGGCTGAATTAAGACACAAAAAGACGTAATTTAACCACATGTCAAACTGCTACGTATATTCTGGTCAATAAATCGTTTCACGTATCAAAAACATGAACCCTTCTACACAGTGAAATGTGATGAATCTATTGCAAATCTGGCCTTTCGTCTTCAACCTTGGTGATGCTGAATATCCTCCGACCTTACCTACAGTACTCCAGATGCACCGATCTCTCCCAGATAAACAAAAGAACTGTCTCCTTCCTCGACTACACGATGATATTTTGAGAAATCCAGTTAAAAGATCGTAGATTGTCATCAGTGTTGTGGATCCATGTAGACTACACCCTCTCCCGTTAGACACAGATCATGCTCTCATGGCATCTGCGTCCAGCGCCGCCACCGGTGCATTTCTACAGTAGCATACTGCAACACCACTGAAGCACCAAGCATCCGAGCCGGTGTCCAGTATGAAGAGACTGGCTTTTTCATTGACTCCAGAGGGGGGAATATATAAAATACAAACAATCAAACAAACAACCAAATAAATAAATGCTGGAGACCAAATCCAGGTGTAAGTAGCCTGTATAGTCAAATAAAGACAGCAGTGCAGTGAGTCGTAATTGACTGCACTGACAGGTTTAAAGAACACGATTTGCATTATTATTTTATTGCTTTTAATTTCATGTCTAATTTCATTGTCTTTAATCTCTTATCTAATTTTTCAGTGCTCATTTTAATGTGAATCTGAATTTTGAATAGATTTTATTACCATTTCAGGTCATTTTGTCATATGTAATGCATAGTACTTTAAAAAAAAGTAAAGGCAAACACTTATTTTAAATTTTATTAAACATTATTACATTATATAAAGCTTAAGAGAGGGTTTGCTAATACTGTATATTAATGCACATTAAAATAACAATAGGCTACTGCTTTTTATAGCCCATATATTCATATATGTTCTTACACGTGCTGTACATTTTAAAGTAATTTTAATCAACATTGGTATTATATATTGCTTAAGAGATGATTTGTTAACATGGTAAACATTTGAGTAGTTACAGTGTTTTAAAATGGCTTACTAAACGTTGTAGGCTACTTTAAGCACACTTAGTGAAACCATTCTTTAGACCAAGTCTGCAAAAACGTCAAGCACATTATCGGCTTTACACTCAGTTTGCCTTTTAAACGCCAAACTGAGTGTAGGGTAATCAATTGGGTGGGTAATCAATTTAATGGTTACCCACCCAATGATCCTGTGTGAAAACATCTATAGATAACTTCATTTCATTTAGAAATCAAAACTCAATGTTTGGAGAAACACATTTTTCACCCTTTTAGCATTTCTGTATATAGGTTAGTACTGTGTAATTATATGTAAATACTGAAGATGCATACAAATTAGTTACTTTTATTTCAGATTGTTTCAAAGCAGTAGTAATTCAAATTCTGCTGTAAAGCAGCTCTAACAAGCCATGCGTACAGCTCGTCAGTTTAGTTTAATGTAAAGTTGATCAATTCCGTACTGTACATACAGTGTACTTGTGTACGTGCAAGTATGACAAACTCCTGTGCACTCCACTGCACAATGAACAAGCAATGTCAAAAGGTAGTAGTGTTTTACATTTGTCATATCCATGTGTAGTTTGACATGTACCTGTAATCCATTACTATGCAAAAACAAAGTGTGCTATGGGTAAAATTATAAGTAAAATATTTGTAAAATAAGTATTTGCTTTTGCAAGAGATGTTTAATGTTCAGAAACTGTGTACGCATTCAAAAAAGAAAAAGCAACAACAACTGTAAAAAGGTCACACTTCATATAGTCTTAGATATATTTGAATTGATGCTATAAACTGATCTGAAACTAATACGGTATATTCTCGATTTCCCCAAGAATGATCATTATTCTTCTAAAGGTGTGACACATCAATATATACGAGGATATGGTCTTTAATAATAATAATAATAAAGCATTTTTTTATGACACATTAACAAAAACAAGAGGATAAACTCTTTAAAAAAAAATTTTTTCAACGTATAATATTTTTGTCCCTCACTCTGCAAAGAAAATAACTCAAATAACTGAAGCTCATGTTTTTTAGATGCACATTCACAATTTGAAAATGGATTGTACCAATTCAAAAGGTTAAATTTTTTTGTGAAGTAGAAAAACTTATAAAATATAAAAGCAAGTAGAAAAAAGACAAATATAGCAATACACATTACCAACCAACATTTCAGAATTTCATGATCAAATCGATTCTCAGCAAAGCTCAGGTTTTGTTAGTTTTATCTACTGTTTTATCTAAGGGGCAAAATGCTGAAACATGCTTGTCATATTATTTATATTATGATGCAACTTTTTAAATATTCTGCATTAGCAGAGAATTTACAGCTTGAATTTACAGCATTGACAAGTTGTTGACGTCAAAAAAAAAAAAAAAGAAAATCATATTTTATCCCAATGTCTTCAATCAAACATTAAACACACAATAAAAGCCAAATACACCGTTTTGCTTGAATTAACTGCAGCAGATTTAACTAAATGAAGGGTCTGGAATATTTACTAATGAATTCCTTGAAATACAATTCTTAAATAAATTAATGTAATATAACATTTAAAATGACATCATAAATATTGGGTACCATGCAACATGTAAAAAAATATTTTAAATTATAAATCCATGTAAGAATGCAATAAAGTTCATTACATTGATTGTTTAGTTTATGCTGTAACATTTCCCCCTTTAATAACAAACTCATATAAAGACTTTGCTTTTTTGACAGTTGAGTTGAGAGTCATGAAAAGTGTGAATAAATTGCAGGGTCAGATCTTATAAATGTTGTAAATTGCATTGACATAAAAAAATATTTAACTAATTACCACTAGCTGAAACCTTTAGTTCATTGCTGTAAATATCATGCAAGTAGTGATGTCCTCAATGAGGCAAATCAATCTACTATAATGAATTTCTAGCTGTTCTGTTCTGTTTGAGAAAAATCTGAGTGGAGAGTATTTTGGCAAATGCTTTGAATCTTTTGAAAGACAATTATAACTAAAAGAGAATCAAAACAATCTTCAAAAAAAAAAACTAATTATACTCAAACATAAGTCTAACATAACTGTAATTCATCACTACTTTGGTATTAGGTAATATTTTGTCCTCATAGGACGCAACCGTGATACATTACAATAATACTTAAGGACTACATTTTAAGCACAACTTAAGTAGAAAATGTTTTTAAGAACATTAGTACTTAAGTAGAAAATGTATGTAAGAAAGTAATACAGGTTTGGAACAACATGAGAGAGAGTAAATGATAACAGAATTTTTATTTTTTTGTGAACTATCCCCAGTTTCACAGACAAGACTTAAGCCTAGCTCTAGACTAAAATGCAAGTCTGAGCTGTTTCAAATGAAAGAAATTTGCACTGACTGATCTTAAAATAAATCAGTGCCTTTGTTTTGTCTCAAGATGCACCCCAGTAATGTTTTTTTTTCTAAGGCACGTTTATAAAAAGTACTTAAATGCCCTAATTGAGCTATGGCCTAATCCTGCTCTGTCTATGAAACCGGGCCTATATGTCTTACAATTTAAGAATCGGTGAATTTGTAAAAATGTACAAATGACTAACAAAGAATAAAGCCTGTTTCAAAAACCTAGCAATATGCAATAAAGAATTAGACTGAATAAATCTTTACATTGTGAATCCAGTATTCTTTTGAAGCAGGGTGCTACTACAAAATAAGTATAGTGCAGCAACATATATGGCTAAGTTATTAGCAGTGTCTCAGTGGAGTGTATTTGAGTAGAAAGTCTGTGTTATTAGGAATGAGGAAAGGTTCACCCCAAAAATCTAAATTCGGTCATCATATTGTTCCAAACGTGGTGACCGCCACACCATGTCTACACAATCACTGTAATGTGACACCACAAAAGCAAACAGACCCTATTGTGATGCTGTCTACACTAGACGTAGCACAACACAACAAATTTACAACAGGAAACTGATGCCCTGTTCCATCTTTGGTGTACTTCATGCACTTCCATTACTTCTGCCAACTGATCGAATGGATCCGAAACGTTCACTTTGATACATCCAGTGTAGAAAATCTTAAGCTGATGCAGTAGTGTGGGACATGATGTCAAGCTCCAAAAATGACAAAATGTAAGTTTTGCCAGGGTTTTAAAAAATCTATTTAGGTTTCAAAAGTGACAAAGTCAAACTGATTTGGAATGACATGGGGTAAGTCAATGATCACATAAATGTCTAGTTCAAGTATTCTTTTAAAGAGTTTGTTATGCTGTGCCACTGGCAGAATATGAGAACTGAGGGAAGTGGGGTCTTCTATCTCTGTCAAAGGACTCCATGTTTTCATCTGAAAAAAAATCATACTTAAAACAATGCAGATCGAAAGCATGACTAGTGAAAATATTTACAGTATGTATAGTATTTCTTCTACTTTATTTGTATAGAGCAATCTGTAAATCACCACTAGGTGGTGCCTTCGTTATTATCCAAATAGCTGTTAAGTGAGACTTTTTAACATGTACTGGAAGACGGGCATCACCTTGGCCTGGGGGTGTGATGGTGATGGTCTGCCCGGTAAACTCCACATCAAAATAGCGAGTGTCTGTTTCTGAGGTTACCTGGGGCTTAAAGGGTGGTACAAGCTGTGGAGGAACAGAAAAAAAATATTATATTTGAGTGGCTTCTCTTTATTAACAAAAAAGCATTTTGTCAATGACTACATGCTATTATTATTCACCTTCTTCTCATAAACATCTTGCCACTCAATGCCTGCAAAGAACTTATGCTGCATGATTTCTTTTGCATCGTCTGGACCTCCACCTAACCTGTAGAAAGAAAACCCAAGAACAGATAAACAAACAGCTACAATCCCTTGTTAACTTTAAAGCCTCTTCCAAGATCAACTTTTAGGGAAGTGTTAAAACACACACACACACAAAACTATACTTTCACTAAACTAGATTTTCCCGGTCACACAGTTCTTAGTTCTTGCTTGTAATTTTTATCACTTGACCAAGTGATCAAGAGCGCAGTATTTCATTGGCAAGCTGATGAGTCAACAGTTACTGCCACTATGTTACCACAAAGCACCCCTGTCATGGCAATTTCTCAAAACATAATCTGATTCCTGTGGTCCTGTGGCTCAGTGGTAGAGCATTGCGTTACAAAGCAAAAGGTTGTGGGTTCAATTCCCAGGGAACACACATACTGACAAAAAAATGTAAGTGTAAGTTGCTTTGGAACTTTGGAAAGCATCTGCTAAATATAAATATAATGATTCACACTGTACCCATCAATATTTTGGTTAGCTAATCCATGCTGCATGGTCTCCCAGGCTAAACCAGACTTTGGTTTTAGAGGGATTTTGGCCACTTTTATTGTGGTCAGGCTGGGAGGCCACCTGGCTCTTTTATTCAGCAGGGATATATAATAAACAGTGCGACAGCAAAATAATGTCACAGATTACTATTTGTAAGACTACTCATTAAATCAGCTGTCCCCAAAAGACAAAGAGTCTTCATAGCTTGTGATTCATCTTAATCTAAATGTATCGTCTGTGAGTCGCTCCGCTCACTATTCTAAATCACGGACTGTTCTTCTACCACATTTGAAATAAACCACTCTTGTCTCTCATTAGCAGTTTTAAATTCTGGTCACTATAGTCAATCCACATTCCTTTGCAAAAAATAAATAAAATAAATAAATTAAAATTAAACAAGTAATGTGAAAAAAAGTAGTAATGTTCAGTACATTTGGCCATTTTTAGTACAAACACTCCCAAAAATGAGGTACCAAGTGGCATTTCTTGTGCAGTGAAGACTGCAAAGGTATCTCAGCTTCCCATCAAATTTTAAGATTTCATTATAATGCGACAAAGATGTAGAAATATGTACAGGTGCTGGTCATATAATTAGAATATCATCAAAAAGTTGATTTATTTCACTAATTCCATTCAAAAAGTGAAACTTTTATAATGTATACATTCATTCCACACAGTCTGATATATTTCAAGTGGTCTTTTAATTTTGATGATTATAAGTGACAACTAATGAAAACCCCAAATTCAGTATCTCAGAAAATTAGAATATTACTTAAGACCAATACAAAGAAAGGATTTTTAGAAATATTGGCCAACTGAAAAGTATGAACATGAATAGTATGAGCATGTACAGCACTCAATACTTAGTTGGGGCTCCTTTTGCCTGAATTACTGCAGCAATGCGGCGTGGCATGGAGTCGATCAGTCTGTGGCACTGCTCAGGTGTTATGAGAGCCCAGGTTGCTCTGATAGTGGCCTTCAGCTCTTCTGCATTGTTGGGTCTGGCATATCGCATCTTCCTCTTCACAATACCCCATAGGTTTTCTATGGGGTTAAGGTCAGGCGAGTTTGCTGGCCAATTAAGAACAGGGATACCATGGTCCTTAAACCAGGTACTGGTAGTTTTGGCACTGTGTGCAGGTGCCAAGTCCTGTTAGAAAATGAAATCTGCATCTCCATAAAGTTGGTCAGCAGCAGGAAGCATGAAGTGCTCTAAAACTTCCTGGTATACGGCTGTGTTGACCTTGGACCTCAGAAAACACAGTGGACCAACACCAGCAGATGACATGGCACCCCAAAGCATCACTGACTGTGGAAACTTTACACTGGACCTCAAGCAACGTGGATTCTGTGCCTCTCCTCTCTTCTTTCAGACTCTGGGACCCTGATTTCCAAAGGAAATGCAAAATTTACTTTCATCAGAGAACATAACTTTGGACCACTCAGCAGCAGTCCAGTCAAGTCAAGTCACCTTTATTTATATAGCGCCTTTAACAATACAAATTGTAACAAAGCACTGCACAATATCAAAATAGGCAAATTTGTCAATAATGTAAAAGTCCTTTTTGTCTTTAGCCCAGGCGAGACGCTTCTGATGCTGTCTGTTGTTCAAGAGTGACTTGACACAAGGAATGTGAGAGGCTGAAACCCATGTCTTGCATACGTCTGTGCGTAGTGGTTCTTGAAGCACTGACTCCAGCTGCAGTCCACTCTTTGTGAATCTCCCCCACATTTTTGAATGGGTTTTGTTTCACAATCCTCTCCAGGGTGCGGTTATCCCTATTGCTTGTACACTTTTTTCTACCACATCTTTTCCTTCCCTTCGCCTCTCTATTAATGTGCTTGGACACAGAGCTCTGTGAACAGCCAGCCTCTTTTGCAATGACCTTTTGTGTCTTGCCCTCCTTGTGCAAGGTGTCAATGGTCGTCTTTTGGACAACTGTCAAGTCAGCAGTCTTCCCCATGATTGTGTAGCCTACAGAACTAGACTGAGAGACCATTTAAAGGCCTTTGCAGGTGTTTTGAGTTAATTAGCTGATTAGAGTGTGGCACCAGGTGTCTTCAATATTGAACCTTTTCACAATATTCTAATTTTCTGAGATACTGAATTTGGGGTTTTCATTAGTTGTCAGTTATAATCATCAAAATTAAAAGAAATAAACATTTGAAATATATCAGTCTGTGTGGAATGAATGTATACATTATACAAGTTTCACTTTTTGAATGGAATTAGTGAAATAAATACACTTTTTGATGATATTCTAATTATATGACCAGCACCTGTATATTGTTGGCAAGATTTTGCTATGGTGGTATTACTGCCAGCAAAATAAATACATTTTTTTTCAACTTCATTCAGGGACAAGGTTGCATGCAAACTGCACTGATAATTTTTTTTTACAAATCAATCAAAAGATTTACAGACCTTCCAAGTGATCTTATGAATCAATTACTTGAGATAAAATTATCCATCATTCATTATGAATTCTTGAAACAATGCACATGGAGAAGACTACACAACACTAGAAGTGACTTCAAAACAATCATCAGTCTCTCACCGCTGCATTGGGTCTTTCTGAAGCAATCCTGATAGCAAAGATTTTGCCTCAGGTCCAAGTGTACGAGGAAAACGGATCTCATCCATGAGGATCAATTCAAAGAGTTTCTCATGATCCTGGTTGTAGAAGGGCAGCCGGCCGCACATCATCTCGTACATGACTACACCCAAGCCCCACCAGTCAACCGCCCGGCCATAATCATTGTCCTCAAGAACCTGAGAGAGAGCAGCAGAGAACCAAAAGTGGGGCCAAGGGGTCAAGATGTTGCTTATAAACATGTTAGATAACTACAATATTGTGGAAAATAGTTTTTTTATATATATATTGAAAACCCTTTTAAATTTGCTGTGCATTCTGACAAAAAAATAAACATTCATGTAAATTCATGTAAAATCACAAATATTTCATTACAGCCTAATAGATGTTTTAACAGTGATTTTTGGAATGCACTTAAAAGCATAAAATGGCTGTTTTATGCCTTTCACATCACATCTCATGGCTTGTAATGACATAAGTTCTCAACATCTCCATTAGGTACGTTCAATTTGAAGAGGCACTGTGCAGACCAATCATGTACAACATCAAAGTACCACAAGAGCGATTCCAAAGTATAAGGAGCCATCTGCTCTCTAATCGCTTTCACTGTACTATTATTATCCATGATTAATCACATGACAGATCAGATGATAGCATGTGGAACTGACTAAAATGGTGGTATATTCCCAAATACTTGAAAGATGGAAGACAATTTTCATTTGTATATAGATTTTTACAATACACATTTAGTACCCACATTTATCACTAGGCTATAGATTAGTAGATAGTAGCTGGCAATAGATTAGTTTACATATGGCAATGCTATAAACAATCACTTAGCTGAGATTTGCTATATAGCACATATTGCTTTATGTGATGTGTATAACTGGATGTATTTGAAGTAGTTGCAAGTTGGCGTTATTAATACATTATCTGATATGGAAATCTGTAAGTTTAAAAGGTATAAATTCTGTAAGGATTTGTACAATTTCAACTTAATGTAGTGCTACCCTTATATGTGCCGAGTATGTGGATAAATCTGGATATATTTATAGTAATTGCAAGCTGGAATTATTGATTCATTATGCGGTGAAAAGGAAATATATAACACGTGAAAGGTGTGAAATCTAAATGTTGGAGGAGTCACAATAGCACTGTAAAGAATGAAGCAGTATGCACTAATGAAGCAGAGCAAGATTTAAAAGCTTGTTTTGACCTCACTGATTGGAGTGTTTTTGAGGCTACTGCAAACGATCTGGACGAGCTCACAGAGACTGTAACATCCTATATCAGTTTCTGTGACGATATGTGCATTCCTACCAGGACTCGTTTAACCTACAACAATGACAAACCATGGTTCACTGCAAAACTCAGGCAGCACCGCCAGGCCAAAGAAGATGCTTACAGGAAGGGGGATATGGTCTTATACAAACAGGCCAAATACACACTGGAAAAGGAGATCAGAGTAGCGAAGAGGAATGCTTCTGGCAAGCTAAGGAACAAATTCTCTTCCAGTGATTCTGCCTCAATGTGGAAAGGTTTGAAAGACATTACAAATTACAAGACACCATCCCCCAGCACTCTGGAGAATCAACAACTGGCAAACGATTTTAATGAGTTTTACTGTAGATTTGGAAAAACAACCCACGCGTTATGAAATATTTTGAAAGACTAGTTTTGGCTTATCTGAAGGCCTCCACTGGACCCTTACTGGACCCCGTGCAGTTTGCCTACAGAGCAAACAGGTCTGTGGATGACGCAGTCAACCTGGGACTGCACTTCATCCTGCAGCATCTAGATAGACCAGGGACTTATGTGAGGATCCTGTTTGTAGACTTCAGCTCCGCTTTAAACACCATCATCCCGGACACCCTTCAGAATAAACTGACACAGCTCTCTGTCCCCACCTCCGTCTGTCAGTGGATCACCAGCTTCTTGACAGACAGGCTACAGGTAGTGAGGCTGGGAAATTCTCATCCAGCACCCGTACGATCAGCACTGGAGCTCCTCAGGGCTGTGTTCTCTCCCTACTGCTTTTCTCCCTGTACACGAATGACTGCACATCTAAAGACCCCTCTGTCAAGCTCCTGAAGTTAGTAGATGACACCACACTGATCGGCCTTATTCAGGAAGGTGACGAGTCCGCTTACAGACAGAAGGTTAAGGAGTTGGCTGTCTGGTGCAGTCTTAACAACCTGGAGCTTAACACTCTCAAATCAGTGGAGATGATCGTGGACTTCAGGAGAAACCCTCCCCCCCACTCACCATCATGAGCAGCACTGTGACTGCAGTGGAGTCATTCAGCTTCCTGGGCACCACCATCTCCCAGGACCTGAAGTGGGACAATCACACAGACTCCATTGTGAAAAAGGCCCAGCAGAGGCTGTACTTCCTTTGCCAGCTGAGAAAGTTCAATCTGCCACAGGAGCTGTTGATACAGTTCTACTCTGCCATCATTGAACCCCCACTCCCGTATGAATGAGCTCTTGCAGTCAAAATGGTCTTCAAAAGATGTCAAAATGTCTTCAAAATGTCTTCCTGCACTCTCCTGTCGGCAAGAAGGCATATAAGAGAGCCATCGGCCACACAGCAAGAGTGTCTAAACATAAAGGCAATAGAGGAGAAAGAGAGAACCAAAAGGTACTCTGGGCTATCTTTCTCAAAATGAAAAGATCCACCTCTGCTTAGCAGAGAAATCATGGCCTGAGGAGGCAACATCCATTCTCTGGGCCTCAATCTTGAGTGAAGATCTGCTTCCAGAGATAGAAAAAAATTGTTTTTGTTCCTACCTGGATTTCCTTCTCTATTCTCTATATACAGACATTATTACAGAGTATATTTACAAAATATTAGTGCATGGAACTCATTTCACATATTTTCATGCAATGTTGTATTACCTCTGGAGCCAGATACTCTGGTGTACCGCAGAACGTCTTCATTGTCGCTCCCTCTGTAATTCCCTCCTTGCACAGGCCAAAATCTGTGATCTTTATATGGCCGTCTTTATCCAGCATCAAGTTTTCCAACTTCCACAGAATAATTGTATTGTTATGTGATATATTGGTTTAATAATGCTATAACAAGTAGCATTACACTAAATACAACATAACTGTCATTTTAAGTTATTAAACATGATTCATCTTGTGTGGAATTTTTTCCACTAATCTTACCTTCAAGTCCCTATAAACAACGTTTTTCTCAGAATGAAGGTAATCCAGGGCTGAGACGATCTCTGCTCCATAAAACTGTGCTCTCTCTTCCGAAAAAACGCGATCTCGCGATAAATGAAAGAAAAGCTGTGATATAAGAACAAATGCCCCATAAATATCCCAAATTATATACAGTAAGACGGTAGACCATCTGGAATTTTGAATCTTCAGGGATAAAATATATTATACGTAGAAAAAGCATTTGACTGCATGCAAATAAAAAAATTATTACTTCATTAATTTTAATAAACAATCATTACTAAACTTCACCTTTACAAGATCTCACCTCTCCACCATTTGCATACTCCATAACAAAACACAATCGGTCATGAGTCTGGAAAGAATACTTCAGACCCTGAAACACAGAGGTGACATTAGGTGTTGTAACATACGCTACTAAAGGGATATTCACATTTATTCTCTAGTTTAATATTGATTATCAGTGGAAACACATTTGACTCATGGGGTGGCAACTGCTAATTCAGAGATCCTCAGAGAAATCTAATCCCATCCGGACAGGATGCCTGGGATTGTGGGATATTATTCCACAACGCTTCTACAGATTTATTTAGACCTGTGACTAACTATTTTCTTGTGGCATGTTTCAACTGCCCACGCAGCTTTCATAACGGAAAGCATCTGAAATCAATAATAAATTACTGATCACAAAAAGTGTAAGAATGTAAGAATCTAATCAGCATTAACTAAATCGAAACTTTTGAAAGACAAATTTTATGTTGCCTTGTATTTAAAATAGTTTGAAGGTCAGGATAGATAGAATAATATTAACAAAACAGCTTTACTATGTAATAATGATAGTTCTGCTCTTACAAGCTCAGAGTCATTTAGAATATATTGATATGTTTAAAAGACATTGTCTTGGTGCCCTGGATATTGATATTTAGTTATTTATTTAAAATTATTAACAGTATAGATAGTTATTTTGGGGTAATGCTAATTTTTTTGAATATTCATGGACATAAATGTTTATGCCAGGCCATAAATTGACAAGAAATATGCATGGATGCCACCCCTCATAGTCCTTATGCCATCCAATAAACAATTTTCTATATTTTCTATTTTCTATATCTGCCCCTGATGAAATTATTATTTAAAAATAAACTTAACCCAAAATCCTGTCACAAAACTGAACCTGGAATGTTCCATAAATGACATATACTAGTGTGTCATAAACGCTAATTCTGAAATGTCTCTTTACTCTTTACAGTCTCTCTACTTTGATATCATTTGCTTACTGTTAAGAAAGGGTGTTTGGAGTTCTGGAGGACCCGGTTTTCAGTGAGTGTGTGTGCTACCTCATCCTGTATATAAAGTAATGAAAAAACTATGTTAGAACTTCTAATATGAAGCAACTACAATTTATGCATATAAATAAAACTTGCCAAAATGCATTGTACAGGCAAATAGACAAACCAATGTTACCATTTACTGGAAACAAGTAGACAGAAAAAAGCAAGGACCTACCTTTGCTACTATCACCTCCTTTTTAAGAATTTTCATGGCATAGTATTTTCCCGTGGCTTTCTCCTTCACCAGTATGACCTTTCCAAAAGTGCCTTTCCCCAAGAGTTTGAGGTATTCAAAGTCATGCATTGTCTACACAACAGCATAAAGAAAAGTCTTAAAATATCCAATATCATTTTAAAAATTAAATCTAACGTACAAAAACGTCATTTATACAGAATATTTAGTTTATTTCATTTTGTCACCCTCTTAGTGAACAGAGGTTCACTTCATCTTATAGTGTTTGATAGAGTTTGTGTAGAGTTGTTTACCAACCTTAAAAAATATTTTAACCCAAATAAAAAAAACACTCTTTATCTTACAAATTTATATAGAAACAATAGATAAGACAAGAAACTCTATACCACTTTGAGTCGAGGTTTGGATAGGTACATCTCCATGTCCATGGGGTCGGGTGAAGAGTCCATTCTCTCTTCCTCCTGCTTCTGTAAACTATCTGCCACAGCCTGGATGGCCTTCGTCCATTCCTCCCTGCCAAATACAAGAAAATTAAGTAGGGGAACTCTAATTTTACAGCTTTCTTTTGTTCCGTAAGAGTTAAAAAAAGTACTTTAGGGAACTTGAAGAATTTAAGCTAAACAGTAGACGCTGTACTGTATACTGCCTGCTTCTGAATACTACATACCAACCTTTCCTCTGGGGTCTCAACATGAAAAGTGCGTTCAATAACAGTAGTCCACTGCAGGCACCGAATAATAAAAGTGTTTGCCTTCGGTCGCTCTGTCTTCATCAGCTGACATTCTGAGAGAATACAAGAGAGAGAAAGAGTGTTTTTTGTTAATTTGGTGTTCTTATGTGGGGTTAGGAAAGGATGCAAAAGGGGACAAATACAGCGAAAAAAAGTATAGTGTGTGTGTGTGTGTGTGTGTGTGTGTGTGTGTGTTCCTCTCCAAACTGATCAAATAAAATGGCTACCTACGGGCCACTGAGAAGTTATTGAGTGGAGTCTCCAGCTGGTCAACATCTTGTGGCCGCTCTTTGTACCCAATAAATGTTCCGTCACTCTTGAGTAAGAAATATCTTGGTCTCCATGTTTTTATGTATTCTCCTGGAAATAAACAGATTAGTAGAACAAAACATATCCAAATATAACAGGGAAACATTTATGTATTAATATTTTAATAAATGTATGTTATGCTAAGATGGATAACTAAATACATTTTTATGTTACTATTATAAATAAAAATTTTAACTGGAGTCATAAGTGGTGATCAAAAAACATTTTATAATATAATATATATATGGTACGATATATATAATAAACATATACACCAGGACAATTTCTGCTTTTAAAAATGTCACACCGCAAGGCTGTTTATGAGAGGTGATACAAATGATAAAAACTTGCCAAAAGAAAGGAAATGTTTACCAGTAACAGCACATTACTAAAAAAATAAAAAATGCTTTCCATTTTGCATTTATATATTTTTACAATTTTTACTTAAAATCTATGTTAATATAACAGAAAGTGGGGGATGGCACCAATACAATTTTGTCTGAGCCTTGTGAATTTAAGCAATAGCTCTTATTCTTTTACCAAATGTAGAGGACACTAAAGTTATCACAACTTGTCCCTCTAAATACAGAATAATATGATGAGTAAATAATTACTTTCCAATTGAACTGCATATGCATTAAAGGTTTGTAATCAGGAAATAAGACGTAAACAAAATAAGTGTTGAGTAGTACTGCTACTTATGTAGATACTCAAGCAGTCAATATCTATGACCAAATTCTGGTAAACTACTCAATTTACAGCACACATGTCACAGGCTGTTCTCCTTTAAACCACACAGACTGAAAGTCCACACCTACGACTAGTCCATTTCTTCTTGTTGGGGAAGTACCCTGCTGTACTTTAAGGTAAATAGTAAAAGGGGCATTCCTGAACCCTTAAAAAAGAGAAGGTTGAGACCTTTCACCATACACAGTTTTTATTTAATCAGCTTATCTACAGTCATCAAAACAAACAGGAAACTACTGTTTAGTTCAGAATAACTCATTTAAGATAAGGTTCACACAAACTCAACTAGAGAAAAAAACCCCAACATCAAATAAGACCAAGACAGTCCCTGTCAAATGCAAGAGTTCACATTATCAATCAGATGAGAGTGGTTGTCAGCTACACAAGCCTGCACAAGTTTACTCAGAAAACAACAGTAAGAAGCCATGACTGCTGTAGGTGTTTAGGGTTTCATGGTTGGATCTTTTTTATTTTAATGTCGCCACATTAGTGGTACTTCTAGTAACTAAGAGTCAGATTCTTAAAAACAGGAAGCGACACAAAAGATAGCGTGGCCACACAAGCAGTTTAAAAATGAGCTACTTCTATTGCTGACTCATATCTGCACTGATATACACACTTAAACATGCGCACGGTAAGACCATAACACATGATCGTCCAGGGAGCATGTCAGTCTTTTAAAGCATGACAGAAAATAAAAATATTAAGGGCATTATTTATTACTGTACTGTCAATGTATCAATTGTCATCTTGTATCAAGAAGCTTTCTTTGAGAAAGTTTGATTTTCACTAGTGACATATGATCTAAGCAATTCTCTGTGATGAAAAACAAATGCACCAGCTCATCTCTGTGTGTATACATAATCAGCAAGTTTCTGTGTAAATTGTTTTGTTCCAGATTAAGCACAGACACAGTTTTCACTCAAGGACTTTCTTCTTCTTACGGACATCAGCTATGTTTATAGACAGATGAGCAGAGGAACACTTCTTGTTAGTAAAGGGGATTATAAGCAGGTGAGCAGCTTTGAAAACAAACAAATCCTATTATACTAATAAGCAAAATAAAGTTTTTGATGAAAAAAGAAGTATGCTAAACATTAACAGATGAACCAAAAATATCAATGCAGTGTCCTGCACGCCAGGGCCACAGAGAGGGAAAAAATAACTCCCTAAATCCCTTGTGGGCAAAACAAGCCTGCCGCCACGCTAAGCAGCATAAATCCAGGCAAAGGCAGAGCTGCTTTTCATCTGGGCCTAGAGTGCCATTACGGGTGGTGTCTGTCTGCATAGCTGAACTGGAATGACCTTGCCTACAGAAGCACACAGCCCTACACTGTCCGGCAGTGCATGCCTCATGGACCCTGGTAAAATGAGGATCGAGCACACACCCCGAGTGCTTGATATTCTGCCCTTTTGCTGTTTTCTGCTCTCCACACCCTCATGCTTTTTCCCTGCACACTGTTGCATCTGCCTCTTTGGCCCAATGACTCCGATGCTCTGTGGTTTGCAAGGACAGACATGCTCTCAAAATTTCCATGCTTAGAGGACTTCAAGAGTAATATCCTCTCACTGACACGTACAGTAGGAAAATGTACTTAAGAAGAATGTGATATGATTTACATGTTGGCCAATGTTGAAAATACTGAATAAATAAAAGGAGGAAAATATTTAAACACTCCAATAAAATAAAAGGCTTAAAAAAGAAACATAATGGCAGCTTTTGTAAAAGCTATAGACACAATGCAGCCTTTTTCATTGTCACTGATGTAGTGTTTACACGTGCTGAGCGAGGCGGAGTAGAGCAGACATTTTCAATTCATTCCAATGGAAGATGAGCTTCACACTTCAATTGAGGAGAGCAAAATGTCAGGCAGCAACAAATTGTGCAGTTTCTGTTGGGTTTAGTGCATAAATCCTAATGTAGTTTGGATTCGTAAGTGTGAGTAGACAGGCTAGGTTTTTAGAAAATGTTTATCAGTCTGACACTGCTTGGGACTGGGTTCACAACCACCTCTTATCTGGATAACTAACATGATCTAACGGTAATAATGTAAACAAAAATTAAATGTTTTGCTTGTTTCTCACAAGTATCGCTTCACAGAATTTTTACCTCTCTTATGTAGCCATCCCTCCTTCACAATGACAATATCACTCATTGTGGCCGGAGAGAAAACCCTCTTGTCCCTTTGACTTGGACCAGGACCAGAAGGTGGGAACTGTTGGATGTCTCAGCCAACACATTCAGCAGGAGAGGTGGTCTGTAGGAAACAGAAGGAAAAAAAAGTTTGACTTATTTATATTTATTTATAAAGCTTACTTATATATTTTTTAGCTTTATCCCACTGTTTTAGCACAAAGCATGCTTGCACTTTTCATAAGTGTGACTCTTACTGAACATATTGACATTGCATCTGAAAAATAAAAATAAAAAAGGAAATAATTAAAAACACTGCAGAAAAAAACAAAACAAATGGCAAATTCTGTCTAGAAACTCTAGATTTTGCAGGCTGATGGGTTCTTAACATAAATTTAACTTAATGACTTGACACAAGCTGATTGGTCCATGTTTCATACGCAGCCAATAAGCTTACTGCTTTACATTTAAATGGCTGGCTAGCATTCACTTCAGCATTTTGCAGTGCGCTTTCAGAGTTCCTCTAAAACCCCCCACCTTCCCCAGCTCCACCTGTATAGATCTGCTATGGGTTATTATAAATTGTATTATTTCTATTGTAGTGATCAAAACAGAGCAAATCCCCTTTTGAAAGTAACTGGCGCTTCAAGTAACATTTGTGTCGACTGCATCGTTTCACCACTAGATGGCAACAAGTGATTGTTAAAAATTTGTATTTTTCATTGAATCATTCATTCAAGAGATTTGTTCAAAAACGATGATTCGGCCAGTAATTAAGTGAAGTATTTGAGTGAGCCATTGAATCATTCATTCAAATTACTTTTTCATAATTTGAATATAAAAAATTGGTGTGTTAAATAGTTTAAATACATATATATTAAAATTTGAATAAATTAAACACTTAAATAAACAGCAGCAATAATATTTTATCACACATTTTTGTGTTTAGTTCAGAATCGTGCGAGAATCATGATCTCTATTTGAGACAAAAAAAAATAAAATAGGGCCTACTCAACTTATCCAGAATTGTTCAGCTCTAAGCAGCAGTATGTCTTAAATACTCACAGCACCCTTTCGCCGTATGCACTGGCAGCAGCAGCAATAATCTCCAACTACAGCTATATTCAGCCGCAGCAGCGTAACAGATCGCCAAGACCAAATACATAAACATTGTCTTATCCATTACCATGCTAACATCTTCTGAGAGTTGTCATAATAGAACTGACGAAGAAATCTCCAGTGTTTACACCAGGCCTTTGCCTACTTTACAGCTACTGCTACTTCTCTGCAATCTCTCATTATTTATTTATCTGACAATAATGTAATTATTATGTTGACCAACACAGCCACGTTCTTCGCCTACAAAACTTTGACTGATCAACTAACATTCATAAAACCATAGGTGTGCCAGAACCTGCAAAACATCCCCCCCCCCCCGCCCCATGCCTTGTTTGACTATGCTTAACCTCATAAGCATACAATTTACATACATGCATATTCCCATACAGACATGCTATTTTCATGTTGAATGGTCATTGCGATCAGGTTCGTATACACAATGTACGACAAGCTACTGCACATAAAAATGGCACAACCACGTGTGGCAGTAGTTGTATAAACTAATTAAACTGGTCAATGGACTTTTCAAACCTCGACAGCCGGCAGGGTATCTATACAATCTACGTTATTAAGCTATCTTCTTCAGAGCCAAGTGTGCATTACTGAGCTTTTCACTTTGAACACAAAACAAAATTTAAAGGAATTTTGAATTCTCATGACCTACGGATCCTTGCTGTTGGTAAAAATGAAAACATAGCAATCCAATACCAGTGCATCCACTACTAATATAGCTTAAATATACTCTTAAGCTAGATGCCTTAAGTTTTACTTTATAATAATGATTAAGCAATTTAATTGCTTAACTTCATTCATGAGCAGTAGATTTAATGTATATGTGTATTTTAAATATAACTGCTTTACATTTGATGTACAAAAAAAATCATTAACTGATTAATTCACTCCAGTAAAATAGTGTGTAAGTACAGTCAAGAGTCAATGGGATATTGTGTACACAATTTAATCTATATACAATAAAACATTTTAATAAAATGTAGCATATATATTTGCCACACTGTTTTAATATGCACAACATAATATTAGAATATAGTATTAGAACAAACTAATTGAGGAATAGCTTGAACTGTAGTTTTTGAGGTCTGACTATTAAAACCCGCTGCCCTTGATGCACCCCACAACTATGCAGCCTCTGGCTGCTTGGAATGCAGTGAGAAAGAACAGCGTTCTCCTGCCTCAGACCCGTCTGAAACAACAACCCCATGTGAACTTCCCTTCCCCCTGCTTCAAAGATTAGCAGCTAGGAGATGCAGGTAATCCTCTGACTCAAAATATACATGCATGCACATACACAAAACGAAAGGCAATGGCTGCAAGCGAAAGAAAGAAAGAAAGAAAGAAAGTTAGCTGACATGCAATCACATAATCTACGAGAAGTGCTGTAATGAGAAAATTCTTCAGACATGTACACGCAAAAATACACACTGAAGAACCATTTACTCACAATGATGCCAAGCAAATGCAAAGGTGCACACAGACCTACAACTCTCAGGCACAACTACCTTCTCTAACGTCTCTCTCTGTCTGTCTGTCTCACACAAACCTACACACACCAGGGAAGTCTCATGTGTGTCAGCTTCACTGTATGGTGCTGCCACTGCAGCTTGTCTCTGAGCACGGCCCCTCCCAAAGCCGCCACGCTGCAGGAGAAAAAGAGAGAGTAAAAAAAAAGTGGGCGGGCGACCAAGCCTGTGCTCAATGCAGCACTCCATATGAACTCAATGGCCTCGCAGATAGTCACGTGGCACAAATAAAGCAAAAGAGTGAGAGACAGAGGCCCCTGAGAAGGCCACCCACCTCATTCAAAACTTCAGCTCAATGAGAGGAAGAAAGGGAGGAAAAGGTATCAGTCACCTAGTTTTTTTTTAGCAGCAGCCAGTGCCTTGTTATGCTTATAGGTAAAATCATTTCCAAATACAGAATTCAAAATTTCCAAAGACAGAAATTTGTATTATTTCGGGTAAGACAACATGGTCTTGAATTACTGCTTTAAGAGGGCTGTTTGTTTTTATGTTCAATTCCTTAGCAACCACTATACCCCTGGTTGAGAATGGACCACCTTGAGAGAGCCGCCAGGTTTTTCAGCTTGAGGACGAGGTGGTTTTCTTTTAGGATTTTCTTAAAACCAGGACATGACATCTTGACATATATATCAGGACATCTTGACATATATATCGCAGCAGCTAAACAGTCTTTGTCTAGTGGGCTTTGACTAGTACACTGTTAAGTGAAATTTAAACGTTAATTGGATGTAAGAAAAGTCATGAGGCATCTCCAAATTACTAAATCTAATAATCAAAATATACTGAAAAAAAATATCTTCATTACAAAAGCAATCCCTCTCATTTTGTTATTAGAGAAATAATTAAATAAATCCACAACATTGATCAATCCACAGGGCTAGCATGTTTTGGTAGACAATTTTAGATTTATGTCAAGCATAATTTTTTCCTACACTCTAAACATCTTTTCCAACTTCACAGAGACCATTGCTCCCAGGCACTAAACTACCTTGGTTGACCACCACATTGAGCAAATGTAGGCTACACACAAAACAGCCAACATAACTGTTTATAAAAAACAAATTAACAAATAATTAAAAAACCTGCAGTATCAGCTGTAATCTTGTTCTATAAGTTCTATTGTCATTTATTTATATATGGTCTAAGTCTGTCTACGTGTTTGAAGCCAAACATCACTCTAACTTATAATTTTGGCATTTAATCTATCATCTATCATGTCTAGTCATTGCATGCATCTTTATTTAACACTTTTTAGAGTGTGTATTAACATTTATGGCATTTGAAAGCTGCCATTTTCTGTGTAAAAAATGTATTAAAAAACAACACAAACAAAACCCAGACCGTCTAATTTTTGACTTCTGAAGAATAGAATGTTTGCTTGCTTACTGAGTTGACAAAAGTTGTGTGAGCTCGGACAACTTCAGCCGTGATGCGGTTAGATGCCTGAGGAAACCGTCTCATCAGGGGCGCACCACACCATAAGTGAGTGGCATATTCTTGACATTATAATTTGTCTTTTCTGGTGTATATGGCAAATGGTAAATCATTTTAAATATTTTTTACGAGGGACAATTTAATATCACTAAAGTTAAATACCAATATTGTCAGTCCATATGACACAATGCTCTGGTATCATCTAGAAGACTTGAATAGTGCAGAATGCGGACTGTTTTGTTATGGGTAGATCATGCAGGGGAAGCGTCCCCCCCCCCCACACACACACACTTTTAATATCAAGTAAATTTGTCCCCCGCACTTTTTCGGGCAAGTGTGTTCGCCAATAAACATCTCTATCTAAATTAATTATTTATTATCTCCGCAAGCGATCGCAGTTTGAGTATAGTTCTGTGTAAATGCATAGATAAACCGCGCTGTCAGCAGTTTTCATAATTTAGAATGACAAATACATTTTAATAATTCTGATAAAACGTGCCAGTTAAGAAATGCAATAAAATACGATGTTTTGTTTGTTATAGCTTATTTCAATATTCCAGAGATTATTATTCAGTGATTTTTTATTCACTCTTTAGTCTATTAAACAGCGTTTAAACCTAAAACTGTAGTTTAAAATTAAGTTTATATGACTTCTGTCTTTTATTTTCTCCATTTGAATACATTAGACATTCTTTTGCTTATTGTTAATATTAGTGTTGTTGATGATGCTTTTTATAAATAAAATGTTTTTATTGTTGTGATTTTAAGATTAAATTTTACATGAAAATGTTAATTTTCAACAGTTTTTTGTTGTTGTTGATGACTGAAAGGAAGAAAAACCAAAGTGAATAATGGACTTACTTCACTCTGTTATTTATTTACTTTATAACAGTAAATAAATATCGGTTCTGCATATCGGTTACCGGGTACATAAACGTACAAATAATTGGTATCGGTAGTGAAAAATCAATATCGGTCGATCACTTATTCAAAGAACAATTAAATTCAATTACATGCTGTGTATGTTTCGTTAGTACACGAAGCTGGAGGGCGCTCTCGTGCAGAAAAGGAAATTCCTAATATGGACAAAAGCGCCAGCTATCGCTGTTTGAAAACACTAGTTTTCACAGAAAAACAGAAACCTTTGGAAACATGAAGACATTAAACATGCGATTGCGACAATATATGGTTTATTTTTTGTTTTTCAAGTATTCTCCAGGTAATAGATAATGTATAGCCTATGAATACAGTGCTATTGACATAGCATTTATTACAGCATGGAAAATATTCTGCCTTATCATGTGATAAAAAAGTGTTTGTAGTATATAAACAAATCCCTATTATTGGTTATTGTCCAGCAGTGTATCTGATTTCTAAGCCAATTAAAAGCTAGAAATAAAAGACAAATTAAAGTTGCCTATACACTATCAGTCAAACGTTTTTGAACATTAAGAGTAATGTTTTTTAAAGAATTATATTCTGTTCACCAAGCCTACATTTATTTGATCCAAAGCACAGCAAAACAGTAAAATGTACTGTGAAATAGGCTTGCCGTGATAGACGGTGATGACGGTTATACCGGTGTTAAGCCACAACACCGTTACGTCACTTGCCCACCGTGGCACCGTCCCTCACCGTCGTTTAGATTTTTTTAATAGTAATAAAAATAGTTTCGTTCAGTTAGAGGACACTAAAATTAAAACTGAACGCGTCTGCTCAATGCTGTGCACCGAACGAACGAGTCTTGCATCACAGCAGTCTAGGTCTGCATTGCCGCGGCTGTCCCGACCAGATTTCTTGCACCGCAGGATTAATTTCCCGAATACAACGCGGTAACGGTCGGTAACTCTGGTGCAATTTGAACGGGAGCGGGCGGTCTAACATTATCCCGTTCCCGAGGTCCTTTCAGAACAGCATATATGCGCTTTATTCTTATCACTCAGTACAAGCCTGCACTCGGACCGTTATGCGCTGTCCTTGAAGTACGTTCAACTCTCTTTAATTTTTGTCTTATATTGTGCTTATCCTATCGTTTTAAATGACAGACTGTGTCGAATTTATTTATTTTTCTCTGCTGCACTTTTCACTGTGTTAACAGCAAGATGTTAAATGAATTTAGTATTTTGACAAGACTAATACAATAGCTATTAGGCTAAACCTACATTTTTTTCCTATTATGTTGTAGGCTGAATGTTGGCCTAAGCGAATTGTATCCTGACAAAATTAATAAAAATAAGGATTACAATTTCTATATAACTTTTATTTTCTCTCTGTGACACTTTTTTCCGTGTTTTTTTCCGTGTCAAAATTTTATTGACATTTTTCTGTAAATAAATTCAAGACTCTTGACAAGACGAATAAAATAAATACAATTTTGTGCAGACTTAACTATTATTTGTTAGCCTTTCATCAGAAATGTGAAGAAACAGTAAATATATTGCGGGAGTGGGTGAGTGGAATAAAACCTCAAATAGTCCCGCGCAAACCTCTACATCACAGATCAGATTTCATTTATCAAGTGTAGAGAGATGACTCTTTTTTATTATTATTCACTATTCACGACGCCATTAGTAAATAGTTCCCTATCTGTCGGTCACTACGATTTATGTCGTGACGACATAGGGGATTTACCTGGAAGCCCCGAACATCTCTGACTAAAGAGAAAACGCCAATGAAATTGGCTAGTAGATTTTGCATACCTGAGCCACTCCCCGTGCATACGGGTATAAAAGGGCGACAGGTGCATCCACTCATTAGATTTTTGCTTCGGAGCCGAGTGGATGAGAAGAGTGCTGATCTCCACAAAGCCGTTCATCTTTGTTTTGCTCCCGGTTGGCGTAACGGTGCGATCAGCGGAGTCCCTCTCATCAGCGATTCCCCTGGGCACTTCAACTAAGAGAGCAAATTCTAAAAGAGAAAATCACGGACGATCGCGTCTTTTTCAAGATGCCGATCATTGTCTTCAGTGTCTGGGCCTCCTACACGCTGAAGCTGCGTTCGTGGATGACTCATGCATCTGTTGTGGGCGTATGAGCATGATTTTGCTGCGATCTCACCTTTCCTTTATGAAAGGATTGGCACCCTCTGCCGCCACCCGTGCTGATCTCTCTGGCTCGAGCAGAGGATCGCCGGCTGACGCTCTGGGAGATCTGAGGGTTACTGTAAGAGCCTCTCTGCCGGGCACGCCCCCACGGACCTCTTACTCCTCACGCAGCGAACATCCCGTCCGGTTCCCGGGTGATTTCGCTGGTCTGTCCCACGGGGCGCCCAGCATTTAATTCGGTGCGCCATCTGTAGATAGGATGTCGATCGCAGCATCGGAGGATGGGCTCACGTCCTCTGAGGATGAAGGTGCGGTGGGGCTGCCCCCCTCGGGTGTTGTCGCCACCGCCGCACCGGACCCAGAGCTGACGGCCATGCTTGCCCGGGCAGCCGTGAGCATCGGGCTGGAGGTCAACAGACCGCCCAGTCCCGAGCCCTCGCGGCTGGACGATTGGTTTCTCGGAGCGGGGCGCGGCTCACAACCGCGCCCTTCCCCGGTGCCTTTCTTCCCGGAGGTGCATGAGGAACTGACGAGGTCGTGGATGGCCCCTTTCACGGTCTACGAGCGACGAAAGTCACGGCGTGGTCCCTCGGGAAGGCGATGTCCACCATGGTGGTCCAGGAGCGCCATCTCTGGCTCAACCTGGTAGAGATGAAGGACGTTGACAAGGCACACTTCCTCGACGCCCCCATCTCCCAGGCAGGGCTGTTCGGTGCGACACCGTCGAGGGCTTTGCCCAGCAGTTCTCGGCGGTACAGCAACAGGCCGAGGCGATCCAGCACACCTGCCCCGGCGTGATGCACCATCCACTGCTGCCCCCGGGGCCAGGCCTCAGTCTGCCCGTCGCTGTGGGCGCCCTCCTGCGTCCTCCAGAGCTGCTCCGCCCCAGGCCGAATCGATACTTTGGCCGGCGCGTCGAGCCTCTCGCAGGAGAGCGGTGCCCTCCGCGTCCCAGCCAGGCCCCAAGTTGTCCAGGAAGTCGACGAAGCGGCCCTGACGCGGGCAACCCGGAGATGTTGGAACTTGCTCTTTCTCAGGAGACGGCGAGAACAGCGCCGCTCCTTCCCCTGGTGGAGGGCCAGGAGGAGAATCTTTCGTTTCTGTTTCTGCCAGCGGTACCCACTTCTCAAGAAAGAGCAATTTCCTTTTCCTCTGGGTTCTCAGGTCCATGGGACGACAGTGTGTGACGTCCTGCTTCCTCACTCTCGCCCACGACCCATTTTGCCAGTAGCCAAGAGAGTACGGTTCGGGGACGACATTCCTCCCCACGCACCTCTGGCCAGTCCCGTTTGGGACCCAGGGAGTTCGGTGAGGATGCCTCAGAACGCACCGCCTTCTGTACCATCCACCCCTACTCCCTTTTGCTGCACCACCACAGGTATGTCGATTGTGCCGTTGGAGCTGCTTGCACAGCGTTTGGAGGCGTGGCTCACGCTGCCCAGCCTGTCTCGCGTGCACAATTCGACTCGGCTACGCGTTTCAGTTTGCCAGGCAACCTCCCAAGTTCAATGGCGTTCTCGAGACGTCGGTGGCAGTCCGGAACGCCCCTGTCTTGCGCGAGGAGATTGCTGTCCTCCTGGCAAAGGACGCAATCGAGCCGGTCCCTCCAGCCGAGAGGAGGCAGGGGTTTTACAACCCTTACTTCATCGTACCCAAGAAACGTGGTGGCCTTCGACCAATCCTGGATCTGCGAGTTTTGAACCGGGCTTTACACAAGCTCCCGTTCAAGATGCAGATGCGCAGGCGCATTATCAAATGCATCCAGCCCCAGGATTGGTTTGCAGCGATCGACCGGAAGGATGCTTACTTTCATGTTTCGATCCTTCTGCGACACAGACCATTCCTAGGGTTTGCGTTCGAAGGTCGGGCGTGGCAGTACAGGGTCCTCCCCTTCGGGCTCTCCCTGTCTCCCCGTGTGTTCACGAAGGTCATAGAAGGCACCCTTACCCCGTTACGGGAGGTGGGTGTCAGGATCCTCAACTACCTCGACGATTGGCTTATCCTAGCCCAATCCAGAGAGCAGTTGGGCGATCCCAGGGACTTGGTGCTCCGGCATCTCAGCCAGTTGGGGCTTCGGGTGAACTGGGAAAAGAGCAAGCTCTCCCCTGTGCAGATAATCTCTTTTCTCTGTGTGGAGTTAGACTCGGTGAGTATGACGGCACGCCTCATGGAGGAACGTGCCCAAGCAGTGCTGAACTGCCTGAGTTCCTTCAGAGGCAGGAATGTAGTACCACTGAAACGGTTTCAGAGGCTCCTGGGGCATATGGCATCCGCAGCTGCAGTCACGCCGCTCGGATTGCTTCATATGAGACCACTTCAGCACTGGCTACACTCCCGGGTCCCGAGGTGGGCATGGCGCCGCGGTACACTGCGAGTGGGTATCACCCAGCAGTGTCGCCGCTCCCTCAGCCCCTGGACGGACCTTGCCTTTCTACGGGCCGCGCGCCCCTAGAACAAGTGTCCCAGCATACTGTTGTCACAACAGATGCCTCCAGCACGGGCTGGGGCGCTACATGCAACGGGGAGGCAGCCTCGGGGCTCTGGACAGGGCCCCGACTGCTTTGGCACATCAACTGCCTAGAGCTGTGGGCAGTGCATTTAGCCTTGCGGCAGTTCCGGCCACTGCTGTTGGGCAAGCACGTGCTATTCCGCACGGACAACACTGCGGCGGTCTCGTACATCAACCGGCTGGGAGGTATACGATCACACCGCATGTCACAGCTCGCCCGCCATCTCCTCCTCTGGAGTCACACGCAGTTCAAGTCACTGCGTGCTGTTCACATCCCGGGGCAGCTCAATCGTGCGGCCGACGCGCTCTCACGACAGCTCACATTCCCCGGAGAGTGGCGACTCCATCCCGAGACGATCCGGCTGATCTGGAGTCGATTCAGGGAAGCTCAGGTAGACCTGTTTGCCTCCCCCGAGTCCTCCCACTGCCAGCTGTACTTCTCCCTGACCGAGGGCCCCCTCGGCACAGACGCACTGGCACACAGCTGGCCTCGGGCCTTACGCAAGTATGCGTTTCCCCCAGTGAGCCTACTCGCACAGACACTTTGCGTTTGAAACAAGAGTTTCTGTCTCTTAAGACAGCGCTCCTGACTGCGCTCACTTCCTTCAAATGGGTCGGGGACCTCCAGGCGTTTTCGGTAAGCGAAGAGTGCCTTGTGTTCGGGCTGGTCTACTCTCACATTGTCTTGAGATCCAGGCCTGGATACGTGCCCAAGGTTCCCTCCACGCCCTTCCGCGATCAGGTGGTGAACCTGCAAGCTCTGCCCTCGGAGGAGGCAGATCCAGCCTTAGCGTTGCTGTGTCCCGTAAGAGCATTGCGCATATATGCGGACCGCACCCGGAGCGTCAGAAGCTCCGAGCAGCTCTTTATCTGCCAGCAGAAAGGGAAGGCTGTCTCCAAACAGAGGTTGGCCCACTGGATACTGGAGGCCGTCGCCTTGGCGTACCAGTTGCAAGGCGAGCCGTGCCCCCTGGGGGTGAGGGCTCACTCCACCAGGAGTGTTGCCTCCTCCCATGCGTTGGCGCACGGTGCCTCTTTGGCAGACATCTGCAGAGCTGCGGGCTGGGCGACACCGAACACCTTCGCAAGATTCTACAATCTCCACGCTGAGCCAGTTTCTTCCTGCGTGTTGGGTAAGTAATGGGCGGGAAGAACTGGCCGGTGTCACGCTTGCTGCGCCATTCCCACTCACCCGGGGATACGAGCGCCTTTTTCTTCCCCAGTTCAGTTCCCCGGACGGTGAACCCTGGTGGAATCCTCCAAGCACCCCCGGCAGTCAGACTGGGCGGAGCAGTCTGACGCCAGGCCCAGTACTGGTGTTAGCTCGTCCGGGTCTCCAGTCAGCCCCTGTACTGGGCTAGGTGTCCGTATGGCCTGATTCCCCTTCGGGTAATCCCATATGTGTATTCTTCCACGGTAAGGTTTCCCTCACGGTAAACCCGTGTCTTCCCTGTGACAGAGCTTCTGTCAGGTTCTGTTGGCAGCCCTCCTCCCTACTCCTAGGTAGGATCTGCCCCAGAGTCCAGTCGTATGTAGTACTGCCCCAAGCCTGGGCCAGTCCATATCAGTGTCTCCACATGTTACCTCCCTTCGGGCAGGATGTGGCCTCCGTAGCGCCCTTCTCTGGAAGGCTCGCTTCCCTGCCGTTACGACAAGCTGTAACAACAAATAGGAAAGACCTGAAGCTGTCTTTCACTGAAGGTTGAAATCCCTTCCGATTCTGTGGGAAAGGAACAGCGGCTTGGCTATCTCCAGCAGCGATGTACTCAGTGGTCCCGGTGGGCACCAAGGTTAGCGAATTTGCGCTGGAGCGGTAGGAAGGTTGCAACCTCTTGCATGGCATTTGTCTGTCACGCACTCGCTTGTCAACATCTGCATTCCACAAGGTTGTGACGGGGTTCAGCTTGTGGCGCTTTCCATAGGACCCCTATGTCGTCACGATATAACTCGTAGTGACCGACAGATAGGGAACGTCTAGGTTCCCTGATGGAGGGAACGGAGACGTTATGTCCCCATGCCACAATCTTGAACCATCGCTGGTTGCCAGGGACTCGTCTCGGCACCTCAGCGTAAAACCTAATGAGTGGACGCACCTGTCGCCCTTTTATACCCGTATGCACGGGGAGTGGCTCAGGTATGCAAAATCCACTAGCCAATTTCATTGGCGTTTTCTCTTTAGTCAGAGATGTTCGGGGCTTCCAGGTAAATCCCCTATGTCGTCACGACATAAATCGTAGTGACCGACAGATAGGGAACTATTTACTAATGGCGTCGTGAATAGTGAATAATAATAAAAAAGAGTCATCTCTCTACACTTGATAAATGAAATCTGATCTGTGATGTAGAGGTTTGCGCGGGACTATTTGAGGTTTTATTCCACTCACCCACTCCCGCAATATATTTACTGTTTCTTCACATTTCTGATGAAAGGCTAACAAATAAAAGTTAAGTCTGCACAAAATTGTATTTATTTTATTTGTCTTGTCAAGAGTCTTGAATTTATTTACAGAAAAATGTCAATAAAATTTTGACACGGAAAAAAACACGGAAAAAAGTGTCACAGAGAGAAAATAAAAGTTATATAGAAATTGTAATCCTTATTTTTATTAATTTTGTCAGGATACAATTCGCTTAGGTCAACATTCAGCCTACAACATAATAGGAAAAAAATGTAGGTTTAGCCTAATAGCTATTGTATTAGTCTTGTCCAAATACTAAATTCATTTAACATCTTGCTGTTGCTCCATCAGGGAACGGGGGTTACGTACGTAACCTAGACGTTCCTCTGTAAGAACAAGCTGATGCCCGTATGAACACCACTGAATCTCACAAACTTCAACACACGTGAGCATCAGTTATAAAACACAAGCTGTATTCAACTATGTAAATACACTGAGCTGTATTCAAGCAGAAATATGATTTTATAGAGATCGAGAGTGCACAGAGGTTCGTTTGCGCGTCATTTATAACGGACATAACGCACGCCTAATGCATGTCACTGCAATCAGCATTACCTTGATTACAATAGTCGTCCATCAAAACTCTAGGATACTAGTGTGACACTGGCTTCTTTTATCCAGCCGAGAGCTGTTGTTTGCGTATCATGCGCTCATACAGAGTTTTTGAGCAAACGTTCAGTTTGTATTACACATGATGTGAAACGTTTTGCTGCTCCAAAACACAGAATATGTAGAGAGGTGTTACTGTTATTTATTTATAGCCTATATATATATTTTACATTACTTAACATGCGAGTCATAATATTAGTGAATATTTTATATTGTAAATTTTATACCGCTTGGGCATCTCTGATCTAAGTGATAATGTTTATATATAAAAAAACATTAAAACATTCGTTTCTCATTTATTTGGTTCCACAGTATTTGCTGATTTTTATTTAACCAGTGTGATTTTTCCCCATTATTTTACATCAATGTGTATGCCGTCCCTGCAAACTTTCTTATTCATTTTTTGCTAAATAAACGTTCTTCGTTTCGTAATTGTTTGTTCCTCGTTCTTAACTGATTTTTAGTTTTGTATATTTAAACTTCGTGTACGTTATTTGTATTTTATATTAGGGATATAGCATGGTGTATTTTTTATCGTTTTGTTAATAAAAGTTTGATGTTCCAAGTTGTATTTTGTTATTGCAAATTTAATTTCTTCAAAGTGAAGGTAAAATGCGCACAGTGCTTTTATGAGCGATTTAATTAAGCAAAGGAAAGTTAGGGAAAGAGGGAAAACTAAAAATAACTAAAAACAATCAACTGCTTGATGCCGAATTGCCGCTGATATAAAAGTCAAAGTAAGACGTGCACAGCGCTTACAGGCTATTTAAAACCAAACAAAAGCGAAGAAAAGAGGGAAAACTCAAAAGACCCCCCCCCCCCACACACACCACCACCACAGTGATACCGGTATAACCGGTGTGATAACACGTCGATTAACACGTGAGGGAAAATTTCCTCACCGTCACAACCCTACTGTGAAATATATAATGTTACAATTTAAAATAGCTGTCTTCTATGCGACTATATAGTAAAATCTAATTGATCGATGTGATCAAAGCTGAATTTTTAGCATAATTTATCCAGTCTTCAGTGTCACATGATCCTTCAGAAATCATTCTAATATGCAGATTTGCTGCTCAAGAAACATTTCTGATTATTATCAATGTTGAAAACTGTTGTGCTGCTTCATATTTTTATGAAAATGTGGTACCATTCAGTCTTGGGTAAGATTAAAAAATATAAATTAATATTTTTTTTCAACAATGTTGCATTAAATCAAAGATTATAGAATACATAAAGGGAATTTGATTACATTGATTTAAGTGACAGTAAAGATAACAAAGTACAGATATTTTAAATAAATGCTGTTCTTTAACTGAGAACCATTATACCAATAATAAAATATTTCTTAATAATTGATCACAAACAATAACTGATAATTAAGCAGCGAATTAGGCAGCATAATAAGGATTTCTGAAAGGACACTGAAGACTGGAGTAATGATGCTGAAAATTCAGCTTTGATCACAGGTATACATTACATTTTAAAACATCCTAAATAGAAAATCACTATTTTAAGTGTAATATTTAATAACAGGCTATTGTTTTACTGTATACAAATAAATTACATCTTTTTTCAAATAAATAAATAGCCTTAATTATTTCAAATTTTAACCAACAGTGAGTATATAAAATAGGCCAATGTATGTGAATTAATATTATATTTGTATTAGGCCTATAGCCTAATCACTTTCCTATGCACAGCACTCGAAAGCAAAAGTCTTCAGATTTACAATGTTTTTGTCACAATCTGTCTCCCTCTGCCTTGTGTTTCTCTGCCCATATTTGGTTTTCTTGTTTTTTCCTGTAATCATTATTTAATTAGTCCCCATCTGTGTCTTGATTTCGTCCCAGGTGTTTCCAGTCATGTTCCCCTTTAAATAGTCTGTTCTGCCCCATGTTCGTCGTGGATTATTGTATGTTAATGTTTCAGCGTCTGTGAGTGTGTGTACCTGTGTCCGTCATCTCCGTGTTTTCATTAAATGTTTCCAAGAAGTTCCTTGTCTCCGCGTTCCGTGTTCCTGGCTCCTCCGTGCAACCTCTAACGAACACCGAATCACGACAGAATAATCCACCACAATGAGGCGGCGGCTGATTCTGGTTCCCCGCGAGGGAGGGCCGGGAATCACCAGCCTGCTCCCGCCCGCAACGATGGAGAGGCCTCCGCTGATTCCATCCAGCTCAGCGATGCCTCCGCTGATTCCATCCTCACCCAGGGTTGAGGCAGCGGCTGATTCTGGTTCCCCGCGAGGGATGGCCGGGAATCATCAGCCCGCTCCCGCCCGCAACGATGACGGTGCCTCCACCGATTCCGTCCAGCTCATCGATGCCTCCGCTGATCCCATTCAGCTCATCGATGCCTCCGCTGATCCCATGCAGCTCATCGATGCCTCCGCTGATTCCATTCAGCTCATCGATGCCTCCGCTGATCCCATTCAGCTCATCGATGCCTCCGCTGATCCCATGCAGCTCATCGATGTCTTCGCTGGTTCCGTCCAGTTCACCGATGCCTCCGCTGGTTCCGTCCAGCTCACCGTTGCCTCCGCTAATCCCGTTCAGCTCACCGATGCCTTCGCTGGTCCCGTCCAGCTCACCGATGCCTTCGCTGGTCCCGTCCAGCTCATCGATGTCTCGGCTGGTTCCGTCCAGCTCACCGATGCCTTCGCTGGTCCCGTCCAGCTCACCGATGCCTTCGCTGGTCCCGTCCAGCTCACCGATGCCTTCGCTGGTTCCGTCCAGTTCACCGATGCCCCCGCTGGTTCCGTCCAGTTCACCGATGCCTCCGTTGGCCCCGCCCAGTTCACCTTCATCTCCGCTGGTCCTGACTGGGTATTCCCCGGCCGGCGAGCGGCCAAAAAAGATTTTGGGGGGGGGGGCCATATACCCGATCCGCCGTGGCCGCCTGAGTCCCCGGATGCTCCGTGGCCGCCTGAGTCCCCGGATGCTCCGTGGCCGCCTGAGTCCCCGGATCCGCCGTGGCCGCCTGAGTCCCCGGATCCGCCGTGGCCGCCTGAGTCCCCGGATGCTCCGTGGCCGCCTGAGTCCCCGGATGCTCCGTGGCCGCCTGAGTCCCCGGATGCTCCGTGGCCGCCTGAGTCCCCGGATGCTCCGTGGCCGCCTGAGTCCCCGGATCCGCCGTGGCCGCCTGAGTCCCCGGATCCGCCGTGGCCGCCTGAGTCCCCGGATCCGCCGTGGCCGCCTGAGTCCCCGGATCCGCCGTGGCCGCCTGAGTCCCCGGATGCTCCGTGGCCGCCTGAGTCCCCGGATGCTCCGTGGCCGCCTGAGTCCCCGGATGCTCCGTGGCCGCCTGAGTCCCCGGATGCTCCGTGGCCGCCTGAGTCCCCGGATGCTCCGTGGCCGCCTGAGTCCCCGGATGCTCCGTGGCCGCCTGAGTCCCCGGATCCGCCGTGGCCACCCGAAGCTCCGCGCCCTGGAGGCCACCTGCCCGGGCTACAGGTCCCCTGAGGTCTCCAGAGCGCCCACCCCCCCTACCCTTTCGATGTCATACGGCGCGGGACGCGCCTAGGAGGAAGGGGGGGGTAATGTCACAGTCTGTCTCCCTCTGCCCTGTGTTTCTCTGCCCATATTTGGTTTTCTTGTTTTTTCCTGTAATCATTATTTAATTAGTCCCCATCTGTGTCTTGATTTCGTCCCAGGTGTTTCCAGTCATGTTCCCCTTTAAATAGTCTGTTCTGCCCCATGTTCGTCGTGGATTATTGTATGTTAATGTTTCAGCGTCTGTGAGTGTGTGTACCTGTGTCCGTCATCTCCGTGTTTTCATTAAATGTTTCCAAGAAGTTCCTTGTCTCCGCGTTCCGTGTTCCTGGCTCCTCCGTGCAACCTCTAACGAACTGAATCACGACAGTTTTAGAGTAAGATTGAGAATGATTTTTATAGATTTTTAAACATTTTCTTAGACACGTGAAATCACGGAAGAAAGCAGATTTACATTAACTCTTATCTCATGTCTGCTGAAAACTGCATTATGTAAGCTATTGTGATGACTCGAATAACAGCATTCAAATCTGAGAAATTTTAAAAGGGCAGAAGTAATTTACTTACCACAGACATTTTTCCCCCATGTTTTTAGTAGGAATTATAGATACATTATTATAATTATACACGTATGTGTATATATATATACACGTGTGTGTGTATATATATATATATATATATATATACAGTGCTCAGCGTAAATGAGTACACCCCCTTTGAAAAGTAAAATTTTAAACAATATCTCAATGAACACAAAAACATTTTCCAAAATGTTGACAAGACTAAGTTTAATATAACATCTGTTTAACTTATAACATGAAAGTAAGGTTACTTGTGTGGCATATCAAGATGCCGATTAGACAGCATGATTATTGCACAGGTGTGCCTTAGGCTGGTCACATTAAAAGGCCACTCTTAAATGTGCAATTCTATTGTATTGGGGGGGGGGGGCAGTCAGTATCTGCTGTGACCACCATTTGCCATCTCCTTCGCATAGAGTTGTTCAGGTTGTTGATTGTGGAATGTTGGTCCACTCCTCTTCAATGGATGTGTGAAGTTGCTGGATATTGGTAGGAACTGGTACACGCTGTCGTATACGCCGATCCAGAGCATCCCTAACATGCTCAATGGGTGACATATCCGGTGAGTATGCTGGCCATGCAAGAACTGGGATGTTTTCAGCTTCCAGGAATTGTGTACAGATCCTTGTATGGGGCTATGCATTATTATGATGCAACATGAGGTGATGTCATGGATGAATGGCACAACAATAGATCTCGTCAGGATCTCGTCACGGTATCTCTGTGCATTCAAAATGCCATCAATAAAATGCACCTGTGTTCGTTGTCCAGAACATACACCTGCCCATACCATAACCCCACCGCCACCATGGGCCACTCGATCCACAACGTTGACATCAGCAAACCGCTCACCCACACAACGCCATACGCGCGGTCTGCCATCTGCCCTGTACAGTGAAAACCGGTATTCATCCATGAAGAGAACACCTCTCCAAAGTGTCAGACAACATTGAATGTGAGCATTTGCCCACTCAAGTCAGTTATGACGATGAACTGCAGTCAGTTTGAGACCCCAATGAGGACAACAAGCATGCAGATGAGCTTCCCTGAGATGGTTTCTGACCGTCAGAAATTATTTGGTTATGCAAACGATTGTTGCAGCAGCTGTCCAGACAATCTTGGAGGTGAAGATGCTGTATGTGGAAGTCCTGGGCTGGTGTGGTTACACGTGGTCTGCGGTTGTGAGGCCGGTTGGATGTACTGCCAAATTCTCTGGAACGCCTTTGGAGATGGCCTATGGTAGAGAAATGAACATTCAATTCACGGCCAACAGCTCTGGTGGACATTCCTTCAGTCAGCATGCCAATTTCACGTTCCCTCAACTTGCGACATCTGTGGCATTGTGCTTTGTTTATAAAACTGCACATTTTAGAGTGGCCTTTTATTGTGGCCAGCCTAAGGCACACCTGTGCAATAATCATGCTGTCTAATCAGCATCTTGATTATCTCGGCAAAGGAGAAGTGTTCACTAACAAAGATTTAGACAGATTTGTGAACAATATTTGAGAGAAATAGGCCTTTTGTGTACATAGAAAAAGTCTTAGATCTTTGAGTTCAGCTCTTGAAAGATGGGGACAAAAACAAAAGTGTTGCGTTTATAATTTTGTTCAGTGTATATATATATATATATATATATATATATATACATATATATATACATATATATACATATATATATAAAACAAACATACAAGTGTATAGTGGGCTAGAATTCCTTTGTCTTTGATAGGCATAAAAAATCTACAGTCTACAGAACAACAATAGAGAATGAGACATAGGCCTATCATAAACAAATAATAATAAATAACCAAGCTAGAGGGGGAAAACAAACAAACAAAAAATTATACAAGATTAAACATCGAAAGTAATTTTTGACTTTTGATTTTATTTTATGCCTATCAAAGACAAAACTTTGGAATTATAGTCTACGAAAAAAAATTACAGTAGCAGGTTCTTACCCAAAACGTTTAATTTTATTATAGCAAAGAATAACAAAAGGATTAACAAATTTTTATCTGTTTTTCCAATATTTTGAATATACTGAGTGTACTATAATAGGTTGCATCTAATATTTTAAATGTGACTTGTTTGTTAATAGATAGGCCTGATACTGGAATGGTTTTCCTGTTGCTATGATTGCGAACAATGTGGCTATTGAATTTGTCATCAGTAATCTCATATCTAAAAAAAAAAAGATTTATAATAATAATGTACAACTAGATTTTTCCAAATAAAACAATGAGGCGAGGTTTAAAAGATTTACAAAAGTTAACCACGAAATCATTATGCAGATTTGCAGTGCAGTAGCTAATGCAGTAATAGTCTTTTGTTGTATGACCGCGTGTGTTCTAGTTTGCTAAATAGTGAGGGGAAGAAATTAACCTTTTCAAAAGCGAATTAATTGAACCAATTGCTTCTCAACACGAATCACTGTTTCAAAGCTTTTGAAACAACACATGCTGGTGATGCCTGCTGGTCAAAACTGTGTAAATGCAACAAACTCTGGCCAAAACAAACATAAAACAGCTTTTACAAACCTTTTGCAAATGTAATTATCACATCATCAAATTCCATTACATATTAATCTCTGTATAATATGTGTTCTTTTAATAATCTACACGGCTTGTTTCGTTTGTTTTACCTAGGGTTTGTCTAAACAGACTAATACAAGTACTACTCTTCCTTTTAATTACACAAATGTCTCATTAAAAATGTCTACAGATTTACAAAACTGATCCAAGATCAGGTAAAAACTATAGACACTGGTTTAATTGCTAAATGATTCATGAAATCAATGATTCCATGGGTCCACAGAGTTCGCAAGTCGCAACCCCAACTGCTTTAACTTCTTAAAACATTAAGGCTTTCTCAAGCCAGACTAACTTGTCTTGACTAACTTCTCTTTTAAATATTTTTTAATCTATTACCTAATTTTTGAGATTTATCAGATTTTTTTTTCCTATACTCCGCATTAAAGTATTAACTGCTATTGTTAATAAATATTTGTTCAACAGTGTTTTAGAGCGAGAGAGAGAGAGAGAGAGAGAGAGAGAGAGAGAGATTTTATATCACTTTGTAACAGTCTTAATATTCTATCTATGAATGCAACTCTCAAAACAGTTTGCTGGAACATAAACTTTGAATGAACAACAGAACATGTTTGCAAAATGTTGTAATCACCCAAAACATTTCATAGGCTCCTTCAAAACAACTGTCAGTAAATTGGCCGGTGCCAGCAACATATAAAAGTGTTTTTGTCATGATGTGAGCCACACAAAAATGTTTAAATGTTTTTCACCATGCAATTTTCGCAAATAACAGGTATTTTTTCTACTTTTTTGTTGTTGTTGACATTGACTTCTTTCAATACTGGAAATAGGGGGACGCGGTGGGACTGAGTCCTGGGAGTGAATTTTGACAGGGGACGGCGCTTCATTTCCAACTAGCAAGGTTTATTTGGAAATTAAATTGATTTATATATTTTATCCATTCAAAAGACTACGAAAGCCATCCCAGTTCTGCACATAAACCTAGCATGATGTGTCTATGTAGCACGATGTGTACCTGTCCTGGTTTACATTTCACTACTGATTATATCCTGTATAATTGAGTATGTGACGAATAAAATAACCTTGAACCTTGAACCTATGCGTCTATTTTGTGATTGGCCATAATACCTGCAGACTGCAGCCAATGGAAATGCCTCTCTATCGGTGTGCGTGCTTCTCCTCACAGCACAGGTTTCGCGATAACGATTCATCTTAGCACTTAAGAGCATACAACGGTGTAATGTCTTTATATGTTTTTATAGGTGAATCACGAGATAACACAGCCTTATAGCCAAGGTCTGAATCTTGTGTCTGTGCAATCAAATTAGATTAACATGCGCATCTCGACAGTAAAGCCGGTTCCATGATTGGTGGTAAATCTCCATCACTGTTTTCAGATGGAGCGGTATTTACTACACAGAGCTGTAGTTCACTGACAAGCTAGAACAACACTTTTTGTGTGCGCGTGTTGTAGAAGTTTTTTTTAGACCAATTCTCACCATCGACTAATCTAGCAACACTTTTTTTGTGAGTGTGTGTTGTTGTTGTTTTTTTCATTTAGATTTTTTTTAGACCAATTCTCACTATCGACTAATCTAGAAACAGTTTTTGTGTGTGCGTGTTGTTGTTTTTTTTAAATATTTTTTTTTTTGACCAATTCTCACCATCGACTAATCTAGCAACACTTTTTGTGGGCACGTGTTGTTGTTTTTTAAGACCAATTCTCACTATCGACTAATCTAGCGACACTTTTTGTGTGCACGTGTTGTTGTTTTGTTTTACCAATTCTCACTATCGATTAATCTAGCAACAATTTTTGTGTATGCGTTTTGTTTTTGTAGGATGTTTTTTTTTTACCAATTCTCACTATCGACTAATCTAGCAACACTTTTTTTATGTGTGAATTGTTGTTTTTTTTTCATTTAGATTTTTTTTAGACCAATTCTCAGTATCGACTAATCTAGAAACAGTTTTTGTGTGTGCGTTTTTTATTTGTATTTAAAAAAAAAAATTTTAGACTAATTCTCACCATCGACTAGTCTAGCAACACTTTTTGTGTGCACGTGTTGTTGTTTTTTAAGACCAATTCTCACTATCGTCTAATCTAGCGACACTTTTTGTTTGCACTTGTTGTTGTTTTTTTACCAATTCTCACTATCGATTAATCTAGCAAAACTTTTTGTGTACGCGTTTTGTTTTTGTAGGTTTTTTTTTGACCAATTCTCACTATCAACTAATCTAGCAACACTTTTTTTGTGTGTGTGTTGTTGTTGTTTTTTTCATTTATAATTTTTTTTTAGACCAATTCTCACTATCGACTAATCTAGAAACAGTTTTTGGGTGTGCGTGTTGTTTTTTTGAATTTTTTTATTTTTTTTGACCAATTCTCACCATCGACTAATCTAGCAACACTTTTTGTGTGCACGTGTTGTTGTTTTTTAAGACCAATTCTCACTATCGACTAATCTAACAACACTTTTTGTGTGCACGTGTTGTTTTTGTAGGAATTTCTTTTTTGTTTAGACCAATTCTCACTATCGACTAATCTAGGAACACTTTTTGTGTGCGCGTGTTGTTTTTTATTTATTTTTTAGACCAATTCTCACTATCAACTAATCTAGCAACACTTTTTGTGTGCATGTTTTTTTTTTTATGTTTCGACCAATTCTCACTATCGACTAATTTAGCAACACTTTTTTGTGTGTGTTGTTGTTTTTTTTCATTTAGAATTTTTTTAGACCAATTCTCAGTATCGACTACTCTAGCAACACTTTTTGTGTGTGCGTGTTGTTGTTGTTGTTTTTTAATACATTTTATTTTTAGACCAATTCTCACTATCGACTAATCTAGCAACACTTTTTGTGTACGCGTGTTGTTTTTGTAGGAATTTATTTTGTGTTTTGACCAATTCTCACTATCGACTAATCTAGGAACACTTTTTGTGTGCGCGTGTTGTTTTTAGATTTTTTAGACCAATTCTCACCATCGACTAATCTAGCAAAACTTTTTGTGTGCACGTGTTGTTGTTTTTTAAGAACAATTCTCACTATCGTCTAATCTAGCGACACTTTTTGTTTGCACTTGTTGTTGTTTTTTTTTACCAATTCTCACTATCAATTAATCTAGCAAAACTTTTTGTGTACGCGTTTTGTTTTTGTAGATTTTTTTGACCAATTCTCACTATCAACTAATCTAGCAACACTTTTTTTGTGTGTGTTGTTGTTGTTTTTTTCATTTAGAATTTTTTTTTAGACCAATTCTCACTATCGACTAATCTAGAAACAGTTTTTGGGTGTGCGTGCTGTTTTTTTTAAATACATTTTTTTTAGACCAATTCTCACCATCGACTAATCTAGCAACACTTTTTGTGTGCACGTGTTGTTGTTTTTTAAGACCAATTCTCACTATCGACTAATCTAGCAACACTTTTTGTGTGCACGTGTTGTTTTTTAAGACCAATTCTCACTATCGACTAATCTAGCAACAGTTTTTGTGTGCACGTGTTGTTTTTGTAGGAATTTATTTTTTGTTTAGACCAATTCTCCCTATCGACTAATCTAGCAACACTTTTTGTGTCCGCGTGTTGTTCTTTATTTATTTTTTAGACCAATTCTCACTATCAACTAATCTAGCAACACTTTTTGTGTGCATGTTTTTTTTTTATGTTTAGACCAATTCTCACTATCGACTAATCTAGCAACAGTTTTTGTGTGCACGTGTTGTTTTTGTAGGAATTTCTTTTTTGTTTAGACCAATTCTCACTATCGACTAATCTAGCAACACTTTTTGTGTGCATGTTTTTTTTTTTTAATGTTTAGACCAATTCTCACTATCGACTAATTTAGCAACACTTTTTTCTGTGTGTGTTGTTGTTTTTTTTCATTTAGAATTTTTTTTTAGACCAATTCTCACTATCGACTAATCTAGCAATACTTTTTGTGTGTGCGTGTTGTTGTTTTTTAATACATTTTATTTTTAGACCAATTCTCACTATCGACTAATCTAGCAACACTTTTTGTGTACGCATGTTGTTTTTGTAGGAATTTATTTTGTGTTTTGACCAATTATCACTATGGACTAATCTAGCAACACTTTTTGTGTGCGCGTGTTGTTTTTAGATTTTTTAGACCAATTCTCACTATCGACTAATCTAGAAACTGTTTTTGTGTTGGCGTGTTGTTGTTGGTTTTTTACAATTCTCCCTATCAACTAATCTAGCAACACTTTTTGTGTGCGCGTGTTGTTGTTGTTTTTTTTTATTACATTTTCTTTTATACCAATTCTCACTATCGACTAAGCTAGCAACACTCTTTGTGTGCGCATGTTGTTTTTTGTTTTGTTTTTTTGTGAACTTTTTTTTAAGACTAAGTATCACTATGGACTAATCTAGCAACACTTTTTGTGTGCGCGTGTTGTTTTTTGATTTTTTTGACCAATTCTCACTATCGACTAATCTAACTACACTTTTTGTGTGCGCGTGTTGTTTTTTTAATTTTTTTGACCAATTCTCACTATCGACTAATCTAGCAACACTTTTTGTGTGCGCGTGTTGTTTTTTTATTTTTTAGACCAATTCTCACTTTCGACTAATCTAGCAACACTTTTTGTGTGCGCGTGTTTTTTTTTTTTTTTTTTTTTTACCAATTCTCACTATCGACTAATCTAGAAACACTTTTTGTGTGCGCGTGTTGTTTTTTTATTTTTTAGACCAATTCTCACTATCGACTAATCTAGCAACACTTTTTTGTGTGTGTTTGTTGTTTTTTTTCATTTAGAATTTTTTTTTAGACCAATTCTCACTATCGACTAATCTAGCAACACTTTTTGTGTGTGCGTGTTGTTGTTGTTGTTTTTTTATACATTTTATTTTAAGACCAATTCTCACTATCGACTAATCTAGCAACTTTATTTGTGTGCACGTGTTGTTGTTTTTTAAGACCAATTCTCACTATCGACGAATCTAGCAACACTTTTTGTGTGCACGTGTTGTTTTTGTAGGAATTTATTTTTTGTTTAGACCAATTCTCACTATCGACTAATCTAGCAACACTTTTTGTGTGCGCGTGTTGTTTTTATTAATTTTTTAGACCAATTCTCACTATCAACTAATCTAGCAACACTTTTTGTGTGCATGTTTTTTTTTTATGTTTAGACCAATTCTCACTATCGACTAATTTAGCAACACTTTTTGTGTGCACGTGTTGGTTTTTTTTTTCATTTCGATTTTTTTTAGAACAATTATCACTATGGACTAATCTAGCAACACTTTTTGTGTGCGCGTGTTGTTTTTAGATTTTTTAGACCAATTCTCACTATCGACTAATCTAGCAACACTTTTTGTGTGCGCGTGTTGTTGTTTTTTATTTTTTAGACCAATTCTCACTATCAACTAATCTAGCAACACTTTTTGTGTGCATGTTTTTTTTTTTGTAAAAAAAATGTTTAGACCAATTCTCACTATCGACTAATCTAGCAACACTTTTTTTGTGTGTGTTTGTTGTTTTTTTTCATTTAGAAATTTTCTTTTAGACCAATTCTCACTATCGACTAATCTAGCAACACTTTTTGTGTGCGCGTATTGTTGTTGTTGTTTTTTACCAATTCTCCCTATCGACTAATCTAGCAAAACTTTTTGTGTGCGCATGTTTTTTTTTTTTTTTTGACCAATTCTCACTATCGACTAATCTTGCAACACTTTTTGTGTGCGCGTATTGTTGTTGTTGTTTTTTACCAATTCTCCCTATCGACTAATCTAGCAAAACTTTTTGTGTGCGCATGTTTTTTTTTATTTTTTGACCAATTCTCACTATCGACTAATCTTGCAACACTTTTTGTATGTGCGTGTTGTTTTGTTTTTTTAGACCAATTCTCACTATCGACTAATCTAGCAACACTTTTTGTGTGTGCGTGTTTTTTCTTTTAAGACCAATTCTCACTATCGACTAATCTAGCAACACTATTTATGTGCGCTTGTTGTTTTTTTAGTTTTTTTTTTACCAATTCTCACTATCGACTAATCTAGCAAACACTTTTTGTGTGCGCGTTTTGTTGGGTTTTTTTTATTTAGATTTTTTTTTCCGACCAATTCTCACTATCGACTAATCTAGAAACACTTTTTTTGTGCGCGTGTTGTTTTTTTTTTTTTAGACCAGTTCTCACTATCGACTAATCTAGAAAGACTTTTTGTGTGCGCCTGTTGTTGTTTTTTTTTTGTTTTTTTAGACCAATACTCACTATCGACTAATCTAGCAAAACTTTTTGTGTGCGCGTGTTGTTGTTTTTGTTTTTTTACCAATTCTCCCTATCGACTAATCTAGCAAAACTTTTTGTGTGCGCATGTTTTTTTTTTTTTTTTGACCAATTCTCACTATCGACTAATCTTGCAACACTTTTTGTATGTGCGTGTTGTTTTGTTTTTTTAGACCAATTCTCACTATCGACTAATCTAGCAACACTTTTTGTGTGTGCGTGTTTTTTCTTTTAAGACCAATTCTCACTATCGACTAATCTAGCAACACTATTTATGTGCGCTTGTTGTTTTTTTAGTTTTTTTTTTACCAATTCTCACTATCGACTAATCTAGCAAACACTTTTTGTGTGCGCGTTTTGTTGGGTTTTTTTTATTTAGATTTTTTTTTCCGACCAATTCTCACTATCGACTAATCTAGAAACACTTTTTTTGTGCGCGTGTTGTTGTTTTTTTTTTAGACCAGTTCTCACTATCGACTAATCTAGAAAGACTTTTTGTGTGCCCCTGTTGTTGTTTTTTTTTTTGTTTTTTTTAGACCAATACTCACTATCGACTAATCTAGCAAAACTTTTTGTGTGCGCGTGTTGTTGTTTTTGTTTTTTTACCAATTCTCCCTATCGACTAATCTAGCAAAACTTTTTGTGTGCGCATGTTTTTTTTTTTTTTTATGACTTTTTTTAGACCAATTCTCACTATCAACTAATCTAGCAACACTTTTTGTGTGTGCGTATTGTGTTTTTTTTGTTGTAAAAATATATTTTTAGACCAATTCTCACTATCGACTAATCTAGCAACATTTTTTGTGTGTGCGTGTTGTTGTTGTTGTTTTTTTACCAATTCTCCCTATCGACTAATCTAGCAAAACTTTTTGTGTGCGCATGTTTTTTTTTTTTTTTTTGACCAATTCTCACTATCGACTAATCTAGCAACACTTTTTGTGTGCGCGTGTTGTTTTTAGATTTTTTAGACCAATTCTCACTATCGACTAATCTAGCAACACTTTTTGTGTGCGTGTGTTGTTGTCAGAGGTGGAAAGTAACGAATTACATTTACTCGCGTTACTGTAATTGAGTAGCTTTTTTGTGTACTTGTACTTTTTTAAGTAATTTTTTTAATCTGTAATTTTACTTTTACTTAAGTATATTTTGTTGGGAAGTATTGTACTTCGCTACATTTAAAACCACATTCGTTACTGAGTAAAAAAAAATCGCTCCGTGGAAAAACTGCAGCAAATAATGGGCAGAAGAAGAAACTGGCGCTAAAAATAACAAGAACGATGCAGACGGGCAAGACAGGCGTTTTAAGGGGCCGCTCACATATCGCGTCTTTTGCGCGCTTAAGTTCGTTATTTCAAATGTAGACGCGGGTATGCGCGCTCATAATGGAAGCGACGCAGTGGCGGTGCGACGCGCTCGTTTTTTCCAGGCGCGTCCGCGCCGCATCGAGATAAAAACATCTCAACTTTTCAGAATGCCGCAAGCGCACCGCTGGTCATGTGACGAAATGTCCTTGTAACGGAGAGCGCAGCTGATGGTTGCTTAGCAACGACAAACGCCTCCGGAGCGCAACCGCCCGAGCGCTTTGGAAAAAAGGAGAAAGCAGCGCGCCTAGCATTTTCCATGCGTTTTTAGGCGCGATATGTGAACGGCCCCTAATGGTGCAGACCCAGCTGAAAACCAAACCCCGTCATATTCTGCTGAAGTTGAACTCGAAGGAAATGAAGTGAACCCCTGGCCATATTCATGCTCTATTATGCAGTGTAAGCTGTGTTTGCCTCGGGAGACCGAACTAGCAGCTTATAACATCTCGACATCGCCCTTCGCAAGCATGTAAGTTAAGTTAGAGGTAACGTAAATACTTACATCATTGCATTGGTGGTTAAAACGAAGCTTTGACGGTTTAGCAAAAGGTTTTGCACAAATGAGCCAAAAAGACAGTGGTGCAGGGTGTGCAATATCATCTGAGATAATATAATAATTGTTGTTTTAACGGGAGTGCTTTCTTTCACTGCGTGATTCAGTCTGTTAAAATGCGTTTAGAATGATCACAAAACTGAAGATATAGAAGCAGAAAATGTATATATTTATATAATTTAATATAGTAAGTCAACATCTCACGAAGAATGCCGTTTTTCTCAAAAAATCACCATGATTACATCGGCCTGTAGTTTTGCTTTTTACACCGTTCAAAAAACAAGAAGTTAATTAAGAGACTTTAGACACCATATTGCCTGTTTTTGCTCTATTTCGACAACAAAAATAATTCCATACACAGTTTTGCGTCTCTGACTCTGAGCAATGACGTGTTTCATTCCTTGAATTAACCGTTTAAATGATTCTGTTCAATCGCAATGACTCTCTTATGAGTGACTTGCTGACACCTACTGGTGGTTCTAATTTAACATTTAAAGTATCTTTTGATTATTATTATTTTTTTATTTCTAATGACTATTTAACATTTGTGACCCTGGACCACAAAACCAGTCTTAAGTCGCTGGGGTATATTTGTAGCAATAGCCAACAATACATTGTATGGGTTAAAATTATACATTTTTCTTTTATGCCATAAATCATTAGCATATTCAGTAAAGATCATGTTCCATTAATATATTCTGTAAATATCCTACTGTAAATATATCAAAACTAAGAGCTTAATTTGAACAACTTTAAAGGAGATTTTCTCAATATTTAGATTTTTTGCTTCCTCAGATTCCAGATTTTCAAATATTGTCTGATCATAACAAACCATACATCAATGGAAATATGATTTATTCAGCTTTCAGATGATGTATAAATCGCAATTTAGGAAAATGGACCCTTATGGTTTTGTGGTTCAGGGTCACATTTTATGTCTTATGTATCAAAACATTATTTCAGCATTTGTAACTGCAGGCTAAATGCATTCATGTCAGTGTAAATACATATGCCACTTCAGATGAAGCTTCTGTGTTTCCTCTGCATTGCAAAGATTAATTTTGTTGATACTGATTTAATTTGCCTGGTAACAGCCCAAATGTCTTATAATTCTAATTAACTGATTCCTTTAATTAAAAACACCTAGTTTGAGATTTATAGGCCCATATCCCAGGTGTGTCAGACTCAGTTCTTGGAGGGCCACAGCCCTAAAGAGTTTAGTTCCAACCCTGCTCCAACACACACACCATGTAGTTTTCAAATAAGCCTAAATGATTAGATTAGCTGGATGAGATGTGTTTAATTAGGGTAATATCTACACTGTGTAGGGCTGTGGTCCTCCAGGAACTGAGTTTGACATCTTTGGTCTATCCCATTGTTTCCTCCCTCTCATTGTTAAAATGTAACTAAGTAATTTTTACTCAGAGTAAATTTTAAATGAGCTACTTTTTACTTTTACTTGAGTATATTTTTAGACTGGTACTTTTACTTGTACTTTCGGACAATTCTCACTATCAACTAATCTAGCAACACTTTTGTGTGCGCGTGTTGTTTTTTTAATTTTTTTAGACCAATTCTCACTATCGACTAATCTAGAAACACTTTTTGTGTGCGCGTGTTGTTTTTTAATTTTTTAGACCAATTCTCACTATCGACTAATCTAGCAACACTTTTTGTATGTGCGTGTTGTTTAGTTTTTTTAGACCAATTCTCACTATCGACTAATCTAGAAACACTTTTTTTGTGCGCGTGTTGTTGTTTTTTTTAGACCAATTCTCACTATTGACTAAGTTAGCAACACTCTTTGTGTGCGCATGTCGTTTTTTTTATTTATTTATTATAATTTTTTTTTAAGACTAATTATCACTATGGACTAATCTAGCAACACTTTTTGTGTGCGCGTTTTGTTTTTTAAATTTTTTAGACCAATTCTCACTATCGTCTAATCTAGCAACACTTTTTGTTTGCACGTGTTGTTGTTTTTTCATTTCACAATTTTTTTTAGACCTCACTATCGACTAAGCTAGCAACACTCTTTGTGTGCGCATGTTGTTGTTTTTGTTTTTTTATGACTTTGTTTTAGACCAATTCTCACTATCAACTAATCTAGCAACACTTTTTGTGTGTGCGTATTGTTTTTTTTTTGTTGTAAAAATATATTTTTAGACTAATTCTCACTAACGACTAATCTAGCAACACTTTTTGTGAGTGCGTTTTGTTGTTGTTGAATTTATGAAAAAAACAATTTAGACCAATTTTCACTATCGACTAATCTAGTAACACTTTTTGTGTGCGCGTAGTTGTTTTTGTATTTTTTTGTAAAAAACAATTTTTAGACCAATTCTGACTATCGATTAATCTAGAAACAGTTTTTGTGTTGGCGTGTTGTTGTTGGTTTTTTACAATTCTCCCTATCGACTAATCTAGAAACACTTTTTGTGTGCGCCTGTTGTTGTTGTTGTTTTTTTTTAGACCAATACTCACTATCGACTAATCTAGCAAAACTTTTTGTGTGCGCGTGTTGCTGTTTTTTTTTTCATTTAGAATTTTTTTTAGACCAATTCTCACTATCGACTAATCTAGCAACACTTTTTGTGTGCGCGTGTTGTTGTTGTTGTTTTTTTATTACATTTTCTTTTATACCAATTCTCACTATCGACTAAGCTAGCAACACTCTTTGTGTGCGCATGTTGTTTTTTGTTTTGTTTTTTTGTGAACTTTTTTTTAAGACTAAGTATCACTATGGACTAATCTAGCAACACTTTTTGTGTGCGCGTGTTGTTTTTTGATTTTTTAGACCAATTCTCACTATCGACTAATCTAACTACACTTTTTGTGTGCGCGTGTTGTTTTTTTAATTTTTTAGACCAATTCTCACTTTCGACTAATCTAGCAACACTTTTTGTGTGCACGTGTTTTTTTTGTTTTGTTTTTTACCAATTCTCACTATCGACTAATCTAGCTAAACTTTTTGTGTGCGCATTTTGTTGTTTTTTTCATTTAGAATTTTTTTTAGACCAATTCTCACTATCGACTAATCTAGAAACACTTTTTGTGTGCGCGTGTTGTTTTTTTATTTTTTAGACCAATTCTCACTATCGACTAATCTAGCAACACTTTTTGTATGTGCGTGTTGTTTTGTTTTTTTAGACCAATTCTCACTATCGACTAATCTAGGAACACTTTTTGTGTGCACGTGTTGTTTTTGTAGGAATTTATTTTTTGTTTAGACCAATTCTCACTATCGACTAATCTAGGAACACTTTTTGTGTGCGCGTGTTGTTTTTTATTGATTTTTTAGACCATTTCTCACTATCGACTAATCTAGCAACACTTTTTTTGTGTGTGTTTGTTGTTTTTTTTCATTTAGAATTTTTTTTTAGACCAATTCTCACTATCGACTAATCTAGCAACACTTTTTGTGTGTGCGTGTTGTTGTTGTTGTTTTTTTATACATTTTATTTTAAGACCAATTCTCACTATCGACTAATCTAGCAACACTTTTTGTGTGCACGTGTTGTTGTTTTTTAAGACCAATTCTCACTATCGACTAATCTAGCAACACTTTTTGTGTGCACGTGTTGTTTTTGTAGGAATTTATTTTTTGTTTAGACCAATTCTCACTATCGACTAATCTAGCAACACATTTTGTGTGCGCTTGTTGTTGTTTTTTTTAATTAGAATTTTTTTTAGACCAATTCTCACTATCGACTAATCTAGCAACACTTTTTGTATGTGCGTGTTGTTTTGTTTTTTTAGACCAATTCTCACTATCGACTAATCTAGCAACACTTTTTGTGTGTGCGTGTTGTTTTGTTTTTTTAGACCAATTCTCACTATCGACTAATCTAGAAACACTTTTTCTGTGCGCGTGTTGTTGTTGTTTTTTTTAGACCAGTTCTCACTATCGACTAATCTAGAAACACTTTTTGTGTGCACCTGTTGTTGTTTTTTATTTTTTGTATTTTTTTTACCAATACTCACTATCGACTAATCTAGCAACACTTTTTGTGTGGGCGAGTTGTTGTTGTTGTTTTTTAATACATTTTATTTTTAGACCAATTCTCACTAACGACTAATCTAGCAACACTTTTTGTGTACGCGTGTTGTTTTTGTAGGAATTTATTTTGTGTTTTGACCAATTCTCACTATCGATTAATCTAGGAACACTTTTTGTGTGCACGTGTTGTTTTTTTTTCATTTAGATTTTTTTTTAGAACAATTATCACTATGGACTAATCTAGCAACACTTTTTGTGTGCGCGTGTGGTTTTTAGATTTTTTAGACCAATTCTCACTATCGACTAATCTAGCAACACTTTTTGTGTGCGCGTGTTATTGTTTTTTATTTTTTAGACCAATTCTCACTATCAACTAATCTAGCAACACTTTTTGTGTGTGCATGTTTTTTTTTTTGTTTTTTTTTTAAATGTTTAGACCAATTCTCACTATCGACTAATCTAGCAACACTTTTTTTGTGTGTTTGTTGTTTTTTTTCATTTAGAATTTTTTTTTAGACCAATTCTCACTATCGACTAATCTAGCAACACTTTTTGTGTGTGCGTGTTGTTGTTGTTGTTTTTTTTACCAATTCTCCCTATCGACTAATCTAGCAAAACTTATTGTGTGCGCATGTTTTTTTTTATTTTTTTAGACCAATTCTCACTATCGACTAATCTAGCAACACTTTTTGTATGTGCGTGTTGTTTTGTTTTTTTAGACCAATTCTCACTATCGACTAATCTAGAAACACTTTTTTTGTGCGCGTGTTGTTGTTTTTTTTAGACCAATTCTCACTATTGACTAAGTTAGCAACACTCTTTGTGTGCGCATGTCGTTTTTTAAATTTATTATAATTTTTTTTTAAGACTAATTATCACTATGGACTAATCTAGCAACACTTTTTGTGTGCGCGTGTTGTTTTTTTAATTTTTTAGACCAATTCTCACTATCGTCTAATCTAGCAACACTTTTTGTTTGCACGTGTTGTTGTTTTTTCATTTCACAATTTTTTTTAGACCTCACTATCGACTAAGCTAGCAACACTCTTTGTGTGCGCATGTTGTTGTTTTTGTTTTTTTATGACTTTGTTTTAGACCAATTCTCACTATCAACTAATCTAGAAACATTTTTTGTGTGTGCTTGTTGTTGTTGTTTTTCATTTAGATTATTTTTAGACCAATTATCACTATCAACTAATCTAGCAACACTTTTTGTGTGTGCGTATTGTGTTTTTTTTTGTTGTAAAAATATATTTTTAGACTAATTCTCACTAACGACTAATCTAGCAACACTTTTTGTGAGTGCGTTTTGTTGTTGTTGAATTTATGAAAAAAACAATTTAGACCAATTTTCACTATCGACTAATCTAGTAACACTTTTTGTGTGCGCGTAGTTGTTTTTGTATTTTTTTGTAAAAAACAATTTTTAGACCAATTCTGACTATCGATTAATCTAGAAACAGTTTTTGTGTTGGCGTGTTGTTGTTGGTTTTTTACAATTCTCCCTATCGACTAATCTAGAAACACTTTTTGTGTGCGCCTGTTGTTGTTTTTTTTTTTTTTTTAGACCAATACTCACTATCGACTAATCTAGCAAAACTTTTTGTGTGCGCGTGTTGCTGTTTTTTTTTCATTTAGAATTTTTTTTAGACCAATTCTCACTATCGACTAATCTAGCAACACTTTTTGTGTGTGCGTGTTGTTGTTGTTGTTTTTTTTATTACATTTTCTTTTATACCAATTCTCACTATCGACTAAGCTAGCAACACTCTTTGTGTGCACATGTTGTTTTTTGTTTTGTTTTTTTGTGAACTTTTTTTTAAGACTAAGTATCACTATGGACTAATCTAGCAACACTTTTTGTGTGCGCGTTTTGTTTTTTGATTTTTTAGACCAATTCTCACTATCGACTAATCTAACTACACTTTTTGTGTGCGCATGTTGTTTTTTTAATTTTTTAGACCAATTCTCACTATCGACTAATCTAGCAACACTTTTTGTGTGCGCGTGTTGTTTTTTTATTTTTTAGACCAATTCTCACTTTCGACTAATCTAACAACACTTTTTGTGTGCACGTGTTTTTTTTTGTTTTTTTTACCAATTCTCACTATCGACTAATCTAGATAAACTTTTTGTGTGCGCATTTTGTTGTTTTTTTCATTTAGAATTTTTTTTAGACCAATTCTCACTATCGACTAATCTAGCAACACTTTTTGTGTGCACGTGTTGTTGTTTTTTAAGACCAATTCTCACTATCGACTAATCTAGCAACACTTTTTGTGTGCACGTGTTGTTTTTGTAGGAATTTATTTTTTGTTTAGACCAATTCTCACTATCGACTAATTTAGCAACACTTTTTTTGTGTGTGTTTGTTGTTTTTTTTCATTTAGAATTTTTTTTAGACCAATTCTCACTATCGACTAATCTAGCAACACTTTTTGTGTGTGCGTGTTGTTGTTGTTGTTTTTTTATACATTTTATTTTAAGACCAATTCTCACTATCGACTAATCTAGCAACACTTTTTGTGTGCACGTGTTGTTGTTTTTTAAGACCAATTCTCACTATCGACCAATCTAGCAACACTTTTTGTGTGCGCATGTTGTTGTTTTTGTTTTTTTATGACTTTGTTTTAGACCAATTCTCACTATCAACTAATCTAGAAACATTTTTTGTGTGTGCTTGTTGTTGTTGTTTTTCATTTAGATTTTTTTTAGACCAATTATCACTATCAACTAATCTAGCAACACTTTTTGTGTGTGCGTATTGTGTTTTTTTTTGTTGTAAAAATATATTTTTAGACTAATTCTCACTAACGACTAATCTAGCAACACTTTTTGTGAGTGCGTTTTGTTGTTGTTGAATTTATGAAAAAAACAATTTAGACCAATTTTCACTATCGACTAATCTAGTAACACTTTTTGTGTGCGCGTAGTTGTTTTTGTATTTTTTTGTAAAAAACAATTTTTAGACCAATTCTGACTATCGATTAATCTAGAAACAGTTTTTGTGTTGGCGTGTTGTTGTTGGTTTTTTACAATTCTCCCTATCGACTAATCTAGAAACACTTTTTGTGTGCGCCTGTTGTTGTTGTTTTTTTTTTTTTTTAGACCAATACTCACTATCGACTAATCTAGCAAAACTTTTTGTGTGCGCGTGTTGCTGTTTTTTTTTCATTTAGAATTTTTTTTAGACCAATTCTCACTATCGACTAATCTAGCAACACTTTTTGTGTGCGCGTGTTGTTGTTGTTGTTTTTTTTATTACATTTTCTTTTATACCAATTCTCACTATCGACTAAGCTAGCAACACTCTTTGTGTGCGCATGTTGTTTTTTGTTTTGTTTTTTTGTGAACTTTTTTTTAAGACTAAGTATCACTATGGACTAATCTAGCAACACTTTTTGTGTGCGCGTTTTGTTTTTTGATTTTTTAGACCAATTCTCACTATCGACTAATCTAACTACACTTTTTGTGTGCGCATGTTGTTTTTTTAATTTTTTAGACCAATTCTCACTATCGACTAATCTAGCAACACTTTTTGTGTGCGCGTGTTGTTTTTTTATTTTTTAGACCAATTCTCACTTTCGACTAATCTAACAACACTTTTTGTGTGCACGTGTTTTTTTTTGTTTTTTTTACCAATTCTCACTATCGACTAATCTAGATAAACTTTTTGTGTGCGCATTTTGTTGTTTTTTTTCATTTAGAATTTTTTTTAGACCAATTCTCACTATCGACTAATCTAGCAACACTTTTTGTGTGCACGTGTTGTTGTTTTTTAAGACCAATTCTCACTATCGACTAATCTAGCAACACTTTTTGTGTGCACGTGTTGTTTTTGTAGGAATTTATTTTTTGTTTAGACCAATTCTCACTATCGACTAATTTAGCAACACTTTTTTTGTGTGTGTTTGTTGTTTTTTTTCATTTAGAATTTTTTTTTAGACCAATTCTCACTATCGACTAATCTAGCAACACTTTTTGTGTGTGCGTGTTGTTGTTGTTGTTTTTTTATACATTTTATTTTAAGACCAATTCTCACTATCGACTAATCTAGCAACACTTTTTGTGTGCACGTGTTGTTGTTTTTTAAGACCAATTCTCACTATCGACCAATCTAGCAACACTTTTTGTGTGCACGTGTTGTTTTTGTAGGAATTTATTTTTTGTTTAGACCAATTCTCACTATCGACTAATCTAGCAACACTTTTTGTATGTGCGTGTTGTTTTGTTTTTTTAGACCAATTCTCACTATCGACTAATCTAGCAACACTTTTTGTGTGTGCGTGTTGTTTTGTTTTTTTAGACCAATTCTCACTATCGACTAATCTAGAAACACTTTTTCTGTGCGCGTGTTGTTGTTGGTTTTTTTAGACCAGTTCTCACTATCGACTAATCTAGAAACACTTTTTGTGTGCACCTGTTGTTGTTTTTTATTTTTTTATTTTTTTTACCAATACTCACTATCGACTAATCTAGCAACACTTTTTGTGTGTGCGTGTTGTGTTTTTTTTTTTTGACCAATTGTCACTATCGTCTAATCTAACAACACTTTTTGTGTGTGCGTGTTGTTGTTGTTGTTTTTTTTATTACATTTTTTTTTATACCAATTCTCACTATTGACTAAGATAGCAACACTCTTTGTGTGCGCATGTCGTTTTTTTAATGTATTTATTATAAAAAATGTTTAAGACTAATTATCACTATGGACTAATCTAGCAACACTTTTTGTGTGCGCGTGTTGTTTTTTTAATTTTTTAGACCAATTCTCACTATCGACTAATCTAGCAACACTTTTTGTTTGCACGTGTTGTTGTTTTTTCATTTCACATTTTTTTTTAGACCTCACTATCGACTAAGCTAGCAACACTCTTTGTGTGCGCATGTTGTTGTTTTTGTTTTTTTATGACTTTTTTTAGACCAATTCTCACTATCAACTAATCTAGAAACACTTTTTGTGTGTGCTTGTTGTTGTTTTTCATTTAGATTTTTTTTAGACCAATTCTCACTATCAACTAATCTAGCAACACTTTTTGTGTGTGCGTATTGTTTTTTTTGTTGTAAAAATATATTTTTAGACTAATTCTCACTAATGACTAATCTAGCAACACTTTTTGTTTGCACATGTTGTTGTTTTTTAAGACCAATTCTCACTATCGACTAATCTAGCAACACTTTTTGTGTGCGCGTAGTTGTTTTTGTATTTTTTTGTAAAAAACAATTTTTAGACCAATTCTGACTATCGATTAATCTAGAAACTGTTTTTGTGTTTGCTTGTTGTTGTTATTTTTTTACAATTCTCCCTATCGACTAATCTAGAAACACTTTTTGTGTGCGCCTGTTGTTTTTTTTTTGTTGTTGTTTTAGACCAATACTCACTATCGACTAATCTAGCAAAACTTTTTGTGTGCGCGTGTTGTTGTTTTTTTTTTCATTTAGAATTTTCTTTAGACCAATTCTCACTATCGACTAATCTAGCAACACTTTTTGTGTGCGCGTGTTGTTGTTGTTTTTTTTTATTACATTTTCTTTTATACCAATTCTCACTATCGACTAAGCTAGCAACACTCTTTGTGTGCGCATGTTGTTTTTTGTTTAGTTTTTTTGTGAACTTTTTTTAAGACTAAGTATCACTATGGACTAATCTAGCAACACTTTTTGTGTGCGCGTGTTTTTTTTTTATTTTTTTAGACCAATTCTCACTATCGACTAATCTAGGAACACTTTTTGTGTGCGCGTGTTTTTTTTTTTTTTTTTTAGACCAATTCTCACTATCGACTAATCTAGCAACACTTTTTGTGTGCGCGTGTTGTTTTGTTATTTTTTAGACCAATTCTCACTTTCGACTAATCTAGCAACACTTTTTGTGTGCGCGTGTTGTTTTTTTTTGTTTTTTTTACCAATTCTCACTATCGACTAATCTAGAAACACTTTTTGTGTGCGCGTGTTGTTTTTTTATTTTTTAGACCAATTCTCACTATCGACTAATCTAGCAACACTTTTTGTATGTGCGTGTTGTTTTGTTTTTTTAGACCAATTCTCACTATCGACTAATCTAGCAACACTTTTTGTGTGCACGTGTTGTTTTTGTAGGAATTTATTTTTTGTTTAGACCAATTCTCACTATCGACTAATCTAGGAACACTTTTTGTGTGCGCGTGTTGTTTTTTATTGATTTTTAGACCAATTCTCACTATCGACTAATCTAGCAACACTTTTTTTGTGTGTGTTTGTTGTTTTTTTTCATTTAGAATTTTATTTTAGACCAATTCTCACTATCGACTAATCTAGCAACACTTTTTGTGTGTGCGTGTTGTTGTTGTTGTTTTTTTATACATTTTATTTTAAGACCAATTCTCACTATCGACTAATCTAGCAACCCTTTTTGTGTGCACGTGTTGTTGTTTTTTAAGACCAATTCTCACTATCGACTAATCTAGCAACACTTTTTGTGTGCACGTGTTGTTTTTGTAGGAATTTATTTTTTGTTTAGACCAATTCTCACTATCGACTAATCTAGCAACACTTTTTGTGTGCGCGTGTTGTTTTTTATTTATTTTTTAGACCAATTCTCACTATCAACTAATCTAGCAACACTTTTTGTGTGCATGTATTTTTTTTTTGTTTTTTTAATGTTTAGACCAATTCTCACTATTGACTAATTTAGCAACACTTTTGTGTGTGTGTGTTGTTTTTGTAGGAATTTATTTTGTGTTTTGACCAATTCTCACTATCGACTAATCTAGGAACACTTTTTGTGTGCACGTGTTGCTTTTTTTTTTCATTTAGATTTTTTTTTAGAACAATTATCACTATGGACTAATCTAGCAACACTTTTTGTGTGCGCGTGTTGTTTTTAGATTTTTTAGACCAATTCTCACTATCGACTAATCTAGCAACACTTTTTGTGTGCGCGTGTTGTTGTTTTTTATTTTTTAGACCAATTCTCACTATCAAATAATCTAGCAACACTTTTTGTGTGTGCATGTTTTTTTTTTGTAAAAAAAATGTTTAGACCAATTCTCACTATCGACTAATCTAGCAACACTTTTTTTGTGTGTTTGTTGTTTTTTTTCATTTAGAAATTGTCTTTTAGACCAATTCTCACTATCGACTAATCTAGCAACACTTTTTGTGTGCGCGTGTTGTTGTTTTTTATTTTTTAGACCAATTCTCACTATCAACTAATCTAGCAACACTTTTTGTGTGTGCATGTTTTTTTTTTGTAAAAAAAATGTTTAGACCAATTCTCACTATCGACTAATCTAGCAACACTTTTTTTGTGTGTTTGTTGTTTTTTTTCATTTAGAAATTTTCTTTTAGACCAATTCTCACTATCGACTAATCTAGCAACACTATTTGTGTGCGCTTGTTGTTTTTTTAGGTTTTTTTTTACCAATTCTCACTATCGACTAATCTAGCAAACACTTTTTGTGTGCGCGTGTTGTTGGTTTTTTTTTATTTAGATTTTTTTTCTGACCAATTCTCACTATCGACTAATCTAGAAACACTTTTTTTGTGCGCGTGTTGTTGTTTTTTTTTTAGACCAGTTCTCACTATCGACTAATCTAGAAACACTTTTTGTGTGCGCCTGTTGTTGTTTTTTTGTTGTTTTTTTAGACCAATACTCACTATCGACTAATCTAGCAAAACTTTTTGTGTGCGCGTGTTGTTGTTTTTTTTTTCATTTAGAATTTTTTTTTGACCAATTCTCACTATCGTCTAATCTAGCAACACTTTTTGTGTGCTTATGTTGTGGTTTTTGTTTTTTTATGACTTTTTTTTAGACCAATTCTCACTATCAGCTAATCTAGCAACACTTTTTGTGTGTGCGTATTGTGTTTTTTTTGTTGTAAAAATATATTTTTAGACTAATTCTCACTAACGACTAATCTAGCAACACTTTTTGTGAGTGCGTTTTGTTGTTGTTGAATTTATGAAAAAAACAATTTAGACCAATTTTCACTATCGACTAATCTAGTAACACTTTTTGTGTGCGCGTAGTTGTTTTTGTATTTTTTTGTAAAAAACAATTTTTAGACCAATTCTCACTATCGATTAATCTAGTAACACTTTTTGTGTGCACGTGTTGTTTTTGTAGGAATTTATTTTTTTGTTTAGACCAATTCTCACTATCGACTAATCTAGCAATACTTTTTGTGTGCGCGTGTTGTTGTCTTTTATTTTTTAGACCAATTCTCACTATCAACTAATCTAGCAACACTTTTTGTGTATGCATGTTTTTTTTTTTGTAAAAAAAATGTTTAGACCAATTCTCACTATCGACTAATCTAGCAACAATTTTTTTGTGTGTGTTTGTTGTTTTTTTAGTTTTTTTTTTACCAATTCTCACTATCGACTAATCTAGCAAACACTTTTTGTGTGCGCGTGTTGTTGTTTTTTTTTTATTTAGATTTTTTTTTAGACCAATTCTCACTATCGACTAATCTAGAAACACTTTTTTTGTGCGCGTGTTGTTGTTGTTTTTTTTAGACCAGTTCTCACTATCGACTAATCTAGAAACACTTTTTGTGTGCGCCTGTTGTTGTTTTTTTGTTGTTTTTTTAGACCAATACTCACTATCGACTAATCTAGCAAAACATTTTGTGTGCGCGTGTTGTTTTTAATTTTTTCATTTCGAATTTTTTTTTGACCAATTCTCACTATCGTCTAATCTAGCAACACTTTTTGTGTGCGCATGTTGTTGTTTTTGTTTTTTTATGACTTTTTTTTAGACCAATTCTCACTATCAACTAATCTAATAACACTTTTTGTGTGTGCGTATTGTGTTTTTTTTGTTGTAAAAATATATTTTTAGACTAATTCTCACTAACGACTAATCTAGCAACACTTTTTGTGTGCGCGTGTTGTTGTTGTTTTTTTTATTACATTTTCTTTTATACCAATTCTCACTATCGACTAAGCTAGCAACACTCTTTGTGTGCGCATGTTGTTTTTTGTTTTGTTTTTTTGTGAACTTTTTTTAAGACTAAGTATCACTATGGACTAATCTAGCAACACTTTTTGTGTGCGCGTGTTTTTTTTTAATTTTTTTAGACCAATTCTCACTATCGACTAATCTAGGAACACTTTTTGTGTGCGCGTGTTTTTTTTTTTTTTTTTTTAGACCAATTCTCACTATCGACTAATCTAGCAACACTTTTTGTGTGCGCGTGTTGTTTTGTTATTTTTTAGACCAATTCTCACTTTCGACTAATCTAGCAACACTTTTTGTGTGCGCGTGTTGTTTTTTTTTGTTTTTTTTACCAATTCTCACTATCGACTAATCTAGAAACACTTTTTGTGTGCGCGTGTTGTTTTTTTATTTTTTAGACCAATTCTCACTATCGACTAATCTAGCAACACTTTTTGTGTGCACGTGTTGTTTTTGTAGGAATTTATTTTTTGTTTAGACCAATTCTCACTATCGACTAATCTAGGAACACTTTTTGTGTGCGCGTGTTGTTTTTTATTGATTTTTAGACCAATTCTCACTATCGACTAATCTAGCAACACTTTTTTTGTGTGTGTTTGTTGTTTTTTTTCATTTAGAATTTTTTTTTAGACCAATTCTCACTATCGACTAATCTAGCAACACTTTTTGTGTGTGCGTGTTGTTGTTGTTGTTTTTTTATACATTTTATTTTAAGACCAATTCTCACTATCGACTAATCTAGCAACCCTTTTTGTGTGCACGTGTTGTTGTTTTTTAAGACCAATTCTCACTATCGACTAATCTAGCAACACTTTTTGTGTGCACGTGTTGTTTTTGTAGGAATTTATTTTTTGTTTAGACCAATTCTCACTATCGACTAATCTAGCAACACTTTTTGTGTGCGCGTGTTGTTTTTTATTTATTTTTTAGACCAATTCTCACTATCAACTAATCTAGCAACACTTTTTGTGTGCATGTATTTTTTTTTTGTTTTTTTAATGTTTAGACCAATTCTCACTATTGACTAATTTAGCAACACTTTTGTGTGTGTGTGTTGTTTTTGTAGGAATTTATTTTGTGTTTTGACCAATTCTCACTATCGACTAATCTAGGAACACTTTTTGTGTGCACGTGTTGCTTTTTTTTTTCATTTAGATTTTTTTTTAGAACAATTATCACTATGGACTAATCTAGCAACACTTTTTGTGTGCGCGTGTTGTTTTTAGATTTTTTAGACCAATTCTCACTATCGACTAATCTAGCAACACTTTTTGTGTGCGCGTGTTGTTGTTTTTTATTTTTTAGACCAATTCTCACTATCAAATAATCTAGCAACACTTTTTGTGTGTGCATGTTTTTTTTTTGTAAAAAAAATGTTTAGACCAATTCTCACTATCGACTAATCTAGCAACACTTTTTTTGTGTGTTTGTTGTTTTTTTTCATTTAGAAATTGTCTTTTAGACCAATTCTCACTATCGACTAATCTAGCAACACTTTTTGTGTGCGCGTGTTGTTGTTTTTTATTTTTTAGACCAATTCTCACTATCAACTAATCTAGCAACACTTTTTGTGTGTGCATGTTTTTTTTTTTGTAAAAAAAATGTTTAGACCAATTCTCACTATCGACTAATCTAGCAACACTTTTTTTGTGTGTTTGTTGTTTTTTTTCATTTAGAAATTTTCTTTTAGACCAATTCTCACTATCGACTAATCTAGCAACACTATTTGTGTGCGCTTGTTGTTTTTTTAGGTTTTTTTTTACCAATTCTCACTATCGACTAATCTAGCAAACACTTTTTGTGTGCGCGTGTTGTTGGTTTTTTTTTTATTTAGATTTTTTTTCTGACCAATTCTCACTATCGACTAATCTAGAAACACTTTTTTTGTGCGCGTGTTGTTGTTTTTTTTTTAGACCAGTTCTCACTATCGACTAATCTAGAAACACTTTTTGTGTGCGCCTGTTGTTGTTTTTTTGTTGTTTTTTTAGACCAATACTCACTATCGACTAATCTAGCAAAACTTTTTGTGTGCGCGTGTTGTTGTTTTTTTTTTTCATTTAGAATTTTTTTTTGACCAATTCTCACTATCGTCTAATCTAGCAACACTTTTTGTGTGCTTATGTTGTGGTTTTTGTTTTTTTATGACTTTTTTTTAGACCAATTCTCACTATCAGCTAATCTAGCAACACTTTTTGTGTGTGCGTATTGTGTTTTTTTTGTTGTAAAAATATATTTTTAGACTAATTCTCACTAACGACTAATCTAGCAACACTTTTTGTGAGTGCGTTTTGTTGTTGTTGAATTTATGAAAAAAACAATTTAGACCAATTTTCACTATCGACTAATCTAGTAACACTTTTTGTGTGCGCGTAGTTGTTTTTGTATTTTTTTGTAAAAAACAATTTTTAGACCAATTCTCACTATCGATTAATCTAGCAACACTTTTTGTGTGCACGTGTTGTTTTTGTAGGAATTTATTTTTTTGTTTAGACCAATTCTCACTATCGACTAATCTAGCAATACTTTTTGTGTGCGAGTGTTGTTGTCTTTTATTTTTTAGACCAATTCTCACTATCAACTAATCTAGCAACACTTTTTGTGTATGCATGTTTTTTTTTTGTAAAAAAAATGTTTAGACCAATTCTCACTATCGACTAATCTAGCAACAATTTTTTTGTGTGTGTTTGTTGTTTTTTTAGTTTTTTTTTTACCAATTCTCACTATCGACTAATCTAGCAAACACTTTTTGTGTGCGCGTGTTGTTGTTTTTTTTTTATTTAGATTTTTTTTTAGACCAATTCTCACTATCGACTAATCTAGAAACACTTTTTTTGTGCGCGTGTTGTTGTTGTTTTTTTTAGACCAGTTCTCACTATCGACTAATCTAGAAACACTTTTTGTGTGCGCCTGTTGTTGTTTTTTTGTTGTTTTTTTAGACCAATACTCACTATCGACTAATCTAGCAAAACATTTTGTGTGCGCGTGTTGTTTTTAATTTTTTCATTTCGAATTTTTTTTTGACCAATTCTCACTATCGTCTAATCTAGCAACACTTTTTGTGTGCGCATGTTGTTGTTTTTGTTTTTTTATGACTTTTTTTTAGACCAATTCTCACTATCAACTAATCTAATAACACTTTTTGTGTGTGCGTATTGTGTTTTTTTTGTTGTAAAAATATATTTTTAGACTAATTCTCACTAACGACTAATCTAGCAACACTTTTTGTGAGTGCGTTTTGTTGTTGTTGAATTTATGAAAAAAACAATTTAGACCAATTTTCACTATCGACTAATCTAGTAACACTTTGTTGTTTTGTTTTTTTAGACCAATTCTCACTATCGAATAATATAGGAACACTTTTTGTGTGTGCGTGTTGTTATTTTTTTATTCAGAATTTATTTTTTTACCAATTCTCACTATGGACTTAATCTAGCAACACTTTTTGTGTGCGAGTGTTTTTTTTATTTAATTTTTTTTATGTTTAGACCAATTCTCACTATCGGCTAATCTAGCAACACTTTTTTTTATGTGTGTGTTGTTGTTTTTTTTTCATTTAGTTTTTTTTAGACCAATTCTCACTATCGACTAATCTAGAAACAGTTTTTGTATGTGCGTGTTGTTGTTTTTTTTTAGACCAATTCTCACTATCGACTAATTTAGCAACAATTTTATGTGTGTGTGTTGTTGTTTTTTTTCATTTAGAATTTTTTTTTAGACCAATTCTCACTATCGACTAATCTAGCAACACTTTTTGTGTGTGCGTGTTGTTGTTGTTGTTTTTTAATACATTTTATTTTTAGACCAATTCTCACTAACGACTAATCTAGCAACACTTTTTGTGTACGCGTGTTGTTTTTGTAGGAATTTATTTTGTGTTTTGACCAATTCTCACTATCGACTAATCTAGGAACACTTTTTGTGTGCACGTGTTGTTGTTTTTTTTCATTTAGATTTTTTTTAGAACAATTATCACTATGGAATAATCTAGCAACACTTTTTGTGTGCGCGTGTTGTTTTTAGATTTTTTAGACCAATTCTCACTATCGACTAATCTAGCAACACTTTTTGTGTGCGCGTGTTGTTTTTTTATTTTTTAGACCAATTCTCACTATCGACTAATCTAGAAACACTTTTTGTGTACGCGTGTTGTTTTTTAATTTTTTAGACCAATTCTCACTATCGACTAATCTAGCAACACTTTTTGTATGTGCGTGTTGTTTTGTTTTTTTAGACCAATTCTCACTATCGACTAATCTAGCAACACTTTTTGTGTGTGCGTGTTTTTTCTTTTAAGACCAATTCTCACTATCGACTAATCTAGCAACACTATTTGTGTGCGCGTATTGTTTTTTTTAGTTTATTTTTTTACCAATTCTCACTGTCGACTAATCTAGCAACACTTTTTGTGTGTGCGTGTTGTTTTGTTTTTTTAGACCAAGTCTCACTATCGACTAATCTAGCAACACTTTTTGTGTGTGCGTGTTGTTGTTTTTTTTATTCAGGATTAATTTTTTTTACCAATTCTCACTATGGACTTAATCTAGCAACACTTTTTGTATGTGCGTGTTGCTTTGTTTTTTTAGACCAATTCTCACTATCGACTAATCTAGCAACACTTTTTGTGTGTGCGTGTTTTTTCTTTTAAGACCAATTCTCACTATCGACTAATCTAGCAACACTATTTGTGTGCGTGTTGTTTTTTTTTGTTTTTTGTTTTACCAATTCTCACTATCGAATAATATAGGAACACTTTTTGTGTGTGCGTGTTGTTATTTTTTTATTCAGAATTTATTTTTTTACCAATTCTCACTATGGACTTAATCTAGCAACACTTTTTGTGTGCGAGTGTTTTTTTATTTAATTTTTTTTATGTTTAGACCAATTCTCACTATCGGCTAATCTAGCAACACTTTTTTTTATGTGTGTGTTGTTGTTTTTTTTTCATTTAGTTTTTTTTAGACCAATTCTCAATATCGACTAATCTAGAAACAGTTTTTGTATGTGCGTGTTGTTTTTTTTTTTAGACCAATTCTCACTATCGACTAATTTAGCAACAATTTTTTGTGTGTGTGTTGTTGTTTTTTTTCATTTAGAATTTTTTTTTAGACCAATTCTCACTATCGACTAATCTAGCAACACTTTTTGTGTGTGCGTGTTGTTGTTGTTGTTTTTTAATACATTTTATTTTTAGACCAATTCTCACTAACGACTAATCTAGCAACACTTTTTGTGTGTGCGTGTTGTTTTGTTTTTTTAGACCAAGTCTCACTATCGACTAATCTAGCAACACTTTTTGTGTGTGCGTGTTGTTGTTTTTTTTATTCAGAATTTATTTTTTTACCAATTCTCACTATGGACTTAATCTAGCAACACTTTTTGTATGTGTGTGTTGTTTTGTTTTTTAGACCAATTCTCACTATCGACTAATCTAGCAACACTTTTTGTGTGTGCGTGTTTTTTTCTTTTAAGACCAATTCTCACTATCGAATAATCTAGCAACACTATTTGTGCGCGTGTTGTTTTTTTTTGTTTTTTTAGACCAATTCTCACTATCGAATAATATAGGAACACTTTTTGTGTGTGCGTGTTGTTATTTTTTTATTCAGAATTTATTTTTTTACCAATTCTCACTATGGACTTAATCTAGCAACACTTTTTGTGTGCGAGTGTTTTTTTTATAGAATTTTTTTTATGTTTAGACCAATTCTCACTATCGGCTAATCTAGCAACACTTTTTTTTATGTGTGTGTTGTTGTTTTTTTTTCATTTAGTTTTTTTTAGACCAATTCTCACTATCGACTAATCTAGAAACAGTTTTTGTATGTGCGTGTTGTTGTTTTTTTTAGACCAATTCTCACCATCGACTAATTTAGCAACAATTTTTTGTGTGTGTGTTGTTGTTTTTTTTCATTTAGAATTTTTTTTTAGACCAATTCTCACTATCGACTAATCTAGCAACACTTTTTGTATGTGCGTGTTGTTTTGTTTTTTTAGACCAATTCTCACTATCGACTAATCTAGCAACACTTTTTGTGTGTGCGTGTTTTTTCTTTTAAGACCAATTCTCACTATCGACTAATCTAGCAACACTATTTGTGTGCGCGTGTTGTTTTTTTTAGTTTATTTTTTTACCAATTCTCACTGTCGACTAATCTAGCAACACTTTTTGTGTGTGCGTGTTGTTTTTTTTTTTATTCAGAATTTATTTTTTTACCAATTCTCACTATGGACTTAATCTAGCAACACTTTTTGTATGTGCGTGTTGTTTTGTTTTTTTAGACCAATTCTCACTATCGACTAATCTAGCAACACTTTTTGTGTGTGCGTGTTTTTTCTTTTAAGACCAATTCTCACTATCGAATAATATAGGAACACTTTTTGTGTGTGCGTGTTGTTATTTTTTTATTCAGAATTTATTTTTTTACCAATTCTCACTATGGACTTAATCTAGCAACACTTTTTGTGTGCGAGTGTTTTTTTATTTAATTTTTTTTATGTTTAGACCAATTCTCACTATCGGCTAATCTAGCAACACTTTTTTTTATGTGTGTGTTGTTGTTTTTTTTTTCATTTAGTTTTTTTTAGACCAATTCTCAATATCGACTAATCTAGAAACAGTTTTTGTATGTGCGTGTTTTTTTTTTTTTAGACCAATTCTCACTATCGACTAATTTAGCAACAATTTTTTGTGTGTGTGTTGTTGTTTTTTTTCATTTAGAATTTTTTTTAGACCAATTCTCACTATCGACTAATCTAGCAACACTTTTTGTGTGTGCGTGTTGTTGTTGTTGTTTTTTAATACATTTTATTTTTAGACCAATTCTCACTAACGACTAATCTAGCAACACTTTTTGTGTGTGCGTGTTTTTTCTTTTAAGACCAATTCTCACTATTGACTAATCTAGCAACACTATTTGTGCGCGTGTTGTTTTTTTTTGTTTTTTGTTTTACCAATTCTCACTATCGACTAATCTAGCAACACTTTTTGTGTGTGCGTGTTGTTTTGTTTTTTTAGACCAATTCTCACTATCGAATAATATAGGAACACTTTTTGTGTGTGCGTGTTGTTATTTTTTTATTCAGAATTTATTTTTTTACCAATTCTCACTATGGACTTAATCTAGCAACACTTTTTGTGTGCGAGTGTTTTTTTTATTTAATTTTTTTTATGTTTAGACCAATTCTCACTATCGGCTAATCTAGCAACACTTTTTTTTATGTGTGTGTTGTAGTTGTTTTTTCATTTAGTTTTTTTTAGACCAATTCTCACTATCGACTAATCTAGAAACAGTTTTTGTATGTGCGTGTTGTTGTTTTTTTTAGACCAATTCTCACTATCGACTAATTTAGCAACAATTTTTTGTGTGTGTGTTGTTGTTTTTTTTCAGACCAATTCTCACTATCGACTAATCTAGCAACACTTTTTGTGTGTGCGTGTTGTTGTTGTTGTTTTTTAATACATTTTATTTTTAGACCAATTCTCACTAACGACTAATCTAGCAACACTTTTTGTGTACGCGTGTTGTTTTTGTAGGAATTTATTTTGTGTTTTGACCAATTCTCACTATCGACTAATCTAGGAACACTTTTTGTGTGCACGTGTTGTTGTTTGTTTTCATTTAGATTTTTTTTAGAACAATTATCACTATGGACTAATCTAGCAACACTTTTTGTGTGCGCGTGTTGTTTTTAGATTTTTTAGACCAATTCTCACTATCGACTAATCTAGCAACACTTTTTGTGTGCGCGTGTTGTTGTCTTTTATTTTTTAGACCAATTCTCACTATCAACTAATCTAGCAACACTTTTTGTGTGCGCGTGTTGTTTTTTTATTTTTTAGACCAATTCTCACTATCGACTAATCTAGAAACACTTTTTGTGTGAGCGTGTTGTTTTTTAATTTTTTAGACCAATTCTCACTATCGACTAATCTAGCAACACTTTTTGTATGTGCGTGTTGTTTTGTTTTTTTTAGACCAATTCTCACTATCGACTAATCTAGCAACACTTTTTGTGTGTGCGTGTTTTTTCTTTTAAGACCAATTCTCACTATCGACTAATCTAGCAACACTATTTATGTGCGCGTGTTGTTTTTTTTAGTTTATTTTTTTACCAATTCTCACTGTCGACTAATCTAGCAACACTTTTTGTGTGTGCGTGTTGTTTTGTTTTTTTAGACCAAGTCTCACTATCGACTAATCTAGCAACACTTTTTGTGTGTGCGTGTTGTTGTTTTTTTTATTCAGAATTTCTTTTTTTACCAATTCTCACTATGGACTTAATCTAGCAACACTTTTTGTATGTGCGTGTTGTTTTGTTTTTTTAGACCAATTCTCACTGTCGACTAATCTAGCAACACTTTTTGTGTGTGCGTGTTTTTTCTTTTAAGACCAATTCTCACTATCGACTAATCTAGCAACACTATTTGTGCGCGTGTTGTTTTTTTTGGTTTTTTGTTTTACCAATTCTCACTATCGACTAATCTAGCAACACTTTTTGTGTGTGCGTGTTGTTTTGTTTTTTTAGACCAATTCTCACTATCGAATAATATAGGAATACTTTTTGTGTGTGCGTGTTGTTATTTTTTTATTCAGAATTTATTTTTTTACCAATTCTCACTATGGACTTAATCTAGCAACACTTTTTGTGTGCGAGTGTTTTTTTTATTTAAATTTTTTTATGTTTAGACCAATTCTCACTATCGGCTAATCTAGCAACACTTTTTTTTATGTGTGTTGTTGTTTTTTTTTCATTTCGTTGTTTTTAGACCAATTCTCACTATCGACTAATCTAGAAACAGTTTTTGTATGTGCGTGTTGTTTTTTTTTTTAGACCAATTCTCACTATCGACTAATTTAGCAACAATTTTTTGTGTGTGTGTTGTTGTTTTTTTTCATTTAGAATTTTTTTTTAGACCAATTCTCACTATCGACTAATCTAGCAACACTTTTTGTGTGTGCGTGTTGTTGTTGTTGTTTTTTAATATTTTATTTTTAGACCAATTCTCACTAACGACTAATCTAGCAACACTTTTTGTGTATGCGTGTTGTTTTTGTAGGAATTTATTTTGTGTTTTGACCAATTCTCACTATCGACTAATCTAGGAACACTTTTTGTGTGCACGTGTTGTTGTTTTTTTTCATTTAGATTTTTTTTAGAACAATTATCACTATGGACTAATCTAGCAACACTTTTTGTGTGCGCGTGTTGTTTTTAGATTTTTTAGACCAATTCTCACTATCGACTAATCTAGCAACACTTTTTGTGTGCGCGTGTTGTTGTCTTTTATTTTTTAGACCAATTCTCACTATCAACTAATCTAGCAACACTTTTTGTGTGCGCGTGTTGTTTTTTTTATTTTTTAGACCAATTCTCACTGTCGACTAATCTAGAAACACTTTTTGTGTGCGCGTGTTGTTTTTTAATTTTTTAGACCAATTCTCACTATCGACTAATCTAGCAACACTTTTTGTATGTGCGTGTTGTTTTGTTTTTTTAGACCAATTCTCACTATCGACTAATCTAGCAACACTTTTTGTGTGTGCGTGTTTTTTCTTTTAAGACCAATTCTCACTATCGACTAATCTAGCAACACTATTTGTGTGCGCGTGTTGTTTTTTTTAGTTAATTTTTTTACCAATTCTCACTGTCGACTAATCTAGCAACACTTTTTGTGTGTGTGTGTTGTTTTGTTTTTTTAGACCAAGTCTCACTATCGACTAATCTAGCAACACTTTTTGTGTGTGCGTGTTGTTGTTTTTTTTATTCAGAATTTATTTTTTTACCAATTCTCACTATGGACTTAATCTAGCAACACTTTTTGTATGTGCGTGTTGTTTTGTTTTTTTAGACCAATTCTCACTATCGACTAATCTAGCAACACTTTTTGTGTGTGCGTGTTTTTTCTTTTAAGACCAATTCTCACTATCGACTAATCTAGCAACACTATTTGTGCGCGTGTTGTTTTTTTTTGTTTTTTGTTTTACCAATTCTCACTATCGACTAATCTAGCAACATTTTTTGTGTGTGCGTGTTGTTTTGTTTTTTTAGACCAATTCTCACTATCGAATAATATAGGAACACTTTTTGTTTGTGCGTGTTGTTATTGTTTTATTCAGAATTTATTTTTTTACCAATTCTCACTATGGACTTAATCTAGCAACACTTTTTGTGTGCGAGTGTTTTTTGTATTTAATTTTTTTTATGTTTAGACAAATTCTCACTATCGGCTAATCTAGCAACACTTTTTTTTATGTGTGTGTTGTTGTTTTTTTTTCATTTAGTTTTTTTTAGACCAATTCTCACTATCGACTAATCTAGAAACAGTTTTTGTATGTGCGTGTTGTTGTTTTTTTTAGACCAATTCTCACTATCGACTAATTTAGCAACAATTTTTTGTGTGTGTGTTGTTTTTTTTCATTTAGAATTTTTTTTTAGACCAATTCTCACTATCGACTAATCTAGCAACACTTTTTGTGTGTGCGTGTTGTTGTTGTTGTTTTTTAATACATTTTATTTTTAGACCAATTCTCACTAACGACTAATCTAGCAACACTTTTTGTGTACGCGTGTTGTTTTTGTAGGAATTTATTTTGTGTTTTGACCAATTCTCACTATCGACTAATCTAGGAACACTTTTTTGTGTGCACGTGTTGTTTTTTTTTTCATTTAGATTTTTTTTAGAACAATTATCACTATGGACTAATCTAGCAACACTTTTTGTGTGCGCGTGTTGTTTTTAGATTTTTTAGACCAATTCTCACTATCGACTAATCTAGTAACACTTTTTGTGTGCGCGTGTTGTTGTCTTTTACTTTTTTAGACCAATTCTCACTATCAACTAATCTAGCAACACTTTTTGTGTGTGCATGTTTTTTTTTTTTTGTAAAAAACAATGTTTAGACCAATTCTCACTATCGACTAATCTAGCAACACTTTTTTTGTGTGTGTTTGTTGTTTTTTTTCATTTAGAATTTTTTTTTAGACCAATTCTCACTATCGACTAATCTAGCAACACTTTTTGTGTGTGCGTGTTGTTGTTGTTGTTTTTTTATACATTTTATTTTTAGACCAATTCACACTATCGACTAATCTAGAAACAATTTGTGTGCGCGTGTTGTTGTTGTTGTTTTTTACCAATTCTCCCTATCGACTAATCTAGCAAAACTTTTTGTGTGCGCATGTTTTTTTTTTTTTTTAGACCAATTCTCACTATCGACTAATCTTGCAACACTTTTTGTATGTGCGTGTTGTTTTGTTTTTTTAGACCAATTCTCACTATCGACTAATCTTGCAACACTTTTTGTATGTGCGTGTTGTTTTGTTTTTTTAGACCAATTCTCACTATCGACTAATCTAGCAACACTTTTTGTGTGCGCGTGTTGTTGTTGTTTTTTTTAGACCAGTTCTCACTATCGACTAATTTAGAAACACTTTTTGTGTGCCTTTTGTTGTTTTTTTGTTGGTTTTTTTAGACCAATACTCACTATCGTCTAATCTAGCAACACTTTTTGTGTGCGCATGTTGTTGTTTTTGTTTTTTTATGACTTTTTTTAGACCAATTCTCACTATCAACTAATCTAGCAACACTTTTTGTGTGTGCGTATTGTGTTTTTTTTTTTGTAAAAATATATTTTTAGACTAATTCTCACTAACGACTAATCTAGCAACACTTTTTGTGAGTGCGTTTGGTTGTTGTTGAATTTATGAAAAAAACAATTTAGACCAATTTTCACTATCGACTAATCTAGTAACACTTTTTGTGTGCGCGTAGTTGTTTTTGTATTTTTTTGTAAAAAACAATTTTTAGACCAATTCTCACTATCGATTAATCTAGAAACAGTTTTTGTGTTTGCGTGTTGTCGTTTTTTTTTTTTACAATTCTCCCTATCGACTAATCTAGAAACACTTTTTGTGTGCGCCTGTTGTTGTTTTTTTGTTGTTTTTTTTAGACCAATACTCACTATCGACTAATCTAGCAAAACTTTTTGTGTGCGCGTGTTGTTGTTTTTTTTTTCATTTAGAATTTTTTTTAGACCAATTCTCACTATCGACTAATCTAGCAATACTTTTTGTGTGCGCGTGTTGTTGTTGTTGTTTTTTTATTACATTTTCCTTTATACCATTTCTCACTATCGACTAAGCTAGCAACACTCTTTGTGTGCGCATGTTGTTTTTTGTTTTGTTTTTTTGTGAATTTTTTTTTAAGACTAATTATCACTATGGACTAATCTAGCAACTCTTTTTGTGTGCGCGTGTTGTTTTTTAGACCAATTCTCACTATCGACTAATCTAGCAACACTTTTTGTGTGTGCGTGTTTTTTCTTTTAAGACCAATTCTCACTATCGACTAATCTAGCAACACTATTTGTGTGCGCGTGTTGTTTTTTTTAATTTTTTTTTACCAATTCTCACTATCGACTAATCTAGCAACACTTTTTGTGTGTGCGTGTTGTTTTGTTTTTTTAGACCAATTCTCACTATCGAATAATCTAGGAACACTTTTTGTGTGTGCGTGTTGTTGTTTTTTTTTTTACCAATTCTCACTATGGACTTAATCTAGCAACACTTTTTGTGTGCGAGTGTTTTTTTATTGTATTTTTTTTATGTTTAGACCAATTCTCACTATCGACTAATCTAGCAACACTTTTTTTATGTGTGTGTTGTTGTTTTTTTTCATTTAGATTTTTTTTAGACCAATTCTCACTATCGACTAATCTAGAAACAGTTTTTGTGTGTGCGTGTTGTTGTTCTTTAAAACCAATTCTCACTATCGTCTAATCTAGCGACACTTTTTGTTTGCACTTGTTGTTGTTGTTTTTTACCAATTCTCACTATCGATTAATCTAGCAAAACTTTTTGTGTACGCGTTTTGTTTTTGTAGGATTTTTTTTTGACCAATTCTCACTATCAACTAATCTAGCAACACTTTTTTGTGTTGTTTTTTTTTCATTTAGATTTTTTTTTAGACCAGATCTCACTATCGACTAATCTAGAAACAGTTTTTGGGTGTGCGTGTTGTTTTTTTAAAATACTTTTTTTTTTTAGACCAATTCTCACCATCGACTAATCTAGCAACACTTTTTGTGTGCATGTGTTGTTGTTTTTTAAGACCAATTCTCACTATCGACTAATCTAGCAACACTTTTTGTGTGCACGTGTTGCTGTTTTTTAAGACCAATTCTCACTATCGACTAATCTAGCAACACTTTTTGTGTGCGCGTGTTGTTTTTGTAGGAATTTATTTTTTGTTTTGACCAATTCTCACTATCGACTAATCTAGGAACACTTTTTGTGTGCACGTGTTGTTTTTTTTTTCATTTAGATTTTTTTTTAGAACAATTATCACTATGGAGTAATCTAGCGACACTTTTTGTGTGCGCATGTTGTTTTTAGATTTTTAGACCAATTCTCACTATCGACTAATCTAGCAACACTTTTTGTGTGCGCGTGTTGTTTTTATTTATTTTTTAGACCAATTCTCACTATCGACTAATTTAGCAACACTTTTTTGTGTGTGTTGTTGTTTTTTTTCATTTAGAATTTTTTTTTAGACCAATTCTCACTATCGACTAATCTAGCAACACTTTTTGTGTACGCGTGTTGTTTTTGTAGGAATTTGTTTTGTGTTTTGACCAATTCTCACTATCGACTAATCTAGGAACACTTTTTGTGTGCGCGTGTTATTGTTTTTTATTTTTTAGACCAATTCTCACTATCAACTAATCTAGCAACACTTTTTGTGTGTGCATGTATTTATTTATTTATTTTTTATAAAAAATGTTTAGACCAAATCTCACTAACGACTAATCTAGCAACACTTTTTGTGTGTGCGTGCTGTTGTTGTTGTTTTTTAATACATTTTATTTTTAGACCAATTCTTACTATCGACTAATCTAGAAACACTTTTTGTGTGTGCGTGTTGTTGTTTTTTTTATTCAGAATTTTTTTTTTACCAATTCTCACTATGGACTTAATCTAGCAACACTTTTTGTGTGCGAGTGTTTTTTTTTTATTTTTTTTTTTTATGTTTAGACCAATTCTCACTATCGACTAATCTAGCAACACTTTTTTATGTGTTGTTGTTTTTTTTTTATTTAGATTTTTTTAGACCAATTCTCACTATTGACTAATCTAGAAACAGTTTTTGTGTGTGCGTGTTGTTTTAAAAAAAAAAAAAAATTTTAGACCAATTCTCACCATCGACTAATCTAGCAACACTTTTTGTTTGCACTTGTTGTTGTTGTTTGTTACCAATTCTCACTATCGATTAATCTAGCAAAAATTTTGTGTACGCGTTTTGTTTTTGTAGGATTTTTTTTTTTGACCAATTCTCACTATCAACTAATCTAGCAACACTTTTTTGTGTGTGTTGTTTTTTTTTCATTTAGATTTTTTTTAGACCAATTCTCACTATCGAGTAATCTAGAAACAGTTTTTGGGTGTGCGTGTTGTTTTTTTTAAATACTTTTTTTTTTTAGACCAATTCTCACCATCGACTAATCTAGCAACACTTTTTGTGTGCATGTGTTGTTGTTTTTTAAGACCAATTCTCACTATCGACTAATCTAGCAATACTTTTTGTGTGCACGTGTTGTTGTTTTTTAAGACCAATTCTCACTATCGACTAATCTAGCAACACTTTTTGTGTGCATGTGTTGTTTTTGTAGGAATTTATTTTTTGTTTTGACCAATTCTCACTATCGACTAATCTAGGAACACTTTTTGTGTGTACGTGTTGTTTTTTTTTCATTTAGATTTTTTTTAGAACAATTATCACTATGGACTAATCTAGCAACACTTTTTGTGTGCGCATGTTGTTTTTAGATTTTTAGACCAATTCTCACTATCGACTAATCTAGCAACACTTTTTTTTATGTGTGTGTTGTTGTTTTTTTTTCATTTAGATTTTTTTTAGACCAATTCTCACTATCGACTAATCTAGAAACAGTTTTTGTGTGTGCGTGTTGTTGTTTTTTTTAAATATATTTTTTTTTTAGACCAATTCTCACTATCGTCTAATCTAGCGACACTTTTTGTTTGCACTTGTTGTTGTTGTTTTTTACCAATTCTCACTATCGATTAATCTAGCAAAACTTTTTGTGTACGCGTTTTGTTTTTGTAGGATTTTTTTTAAGACCAATTCTCACTATCGACTAATCTAGCAACACTTTTTGTGTGCACGTGTTGTTTTTGTCGGAATTTATTTTTTGTTTTGACCAATTCTCACTATCGACTAATCTAGGAAAACTTTTTGTGTACACGTGTATTTTTTTTTTTTTTTAGATTTTTTTTTAGAACAATTATCACTATGGACTAATCTAGCAACACTTTTTGTGTGCGCATGTTGTTTTTAGATTTTTAGACCAATTCTCACTATCGACTAATCTAGCAACACTTTTTGTGTGCATGTTTTTATTTTTTATTTTAATTTTTTTATGTTTAGACCAATTCTCACTATCGACTAATTTAGCAACACTTTTTTGTGTGTGTGTTGTTGTTTTTTTTCATTCAGAATTTTTTTTAGACCAATTCTCACTATCGACTAATCTAGCAACACTTTTTGTGTACGCGTGTTGTTTTTGTAGGAATTTATTTTGTGTTTTGACCAATTCTCACTATCGACTAATCTAGGAACACTTTTTGTGTGCACGTGTTGTTGTTTTTTTTCATTTAGATTTTTTTTAAGAACAATTGTCACTATGGACTAATCTAGCAACACTTTTTGTGTGCGCGTGTTGTTTTTAGATTTTTTAGACCAATTCTCACTATCGACTAATCTAGCAACACTTTTTGTGTGCACGTGTTGTTGTTTTTTAAGACCAATTCTCACTATCGTCTAATCTAGCGACACTTTTTGTTTGCACTTGTTGTTGTTTTTTACCAATTCTCACTATCGACTAATCTAGAAACAGTTTTTGGGTGTGCGTGTTGTTTTTTTTTAATACATTTTTTTTTTTGACCAATTCTCACCATCGACTAATCTAGCAACACTTTTTGTGTGCACGTGTTGTTGTTTTTTAAGACCAATTCTCACTATCGACTAATCTAGCAACACTTTTTGTGTGCACGTGTTGTTGTTTTTTAAGACCAATTCTCACTATCGACTAATCTAGCAACACTTTTTGTGTGCACGTGTTGTTTTTGTAGGAATTTATTTTTTGTTTTGACCAATTCTCACTATCGACTAATCTAGGAACACTTTTTGTGTGCACGTGTTGTTTTTAGATTTTTAGACCAATTCTCACTATTGACTAATCTAGCAACACTTTTTGTGGGCATGTTTTTTTTTTTTTTTTTTTTTTTTTTTAATGTTTAGACCAATTCTCACTATCGACTAATTTAGCAACACTTTTTTGTGTGTGTGTTGTTTTTTTTCATTTAGAATTTTTTTTTAGACCAATTCTCACTATCGACTAATCTAGCAACACTTTTTGTGTACGCGTGTTGTTTTTGTAGGAATTTATTTTGTGTTTAGACCAATTCTCACTATCGACTAATCTAGAAACACTGTTTTTGTGCGCGTGTTGTTTTTTTGTATTTTTTGGACCAATTCTCACTATCAACTAATCTAGAAATACTTTTTGTGTGTGCTTGTTGTTGTTGTTTTTCATTGAGATTTTTTTTAGACCAATTCTCACTATTGACTAATCTAGAAACACTATTTGTGTGCGTGTGTTGTTGTTGTTGTTTTTTTATACATTTTATTTTTAGACCAATTCTCACTATCGACTAATCTAACAACACTTTTTGTGTGCGCGTGTTGTTTAAAAAAAAAAAAATTTACCAATTCTCACTATCGACTAATCTAGCAACACTTTTTGTGTACGCGTGTTGTTTTTGTAGGAATTTATTTTGTGTTTTGACCAATTCTCACTATCGACTAATCTAGGAACACTTTTTGTGTGCACGTGTTGTTGTTTTTTTTCATTTAGATTTTTTTTAAGAACAATTGTCACTATGGACTAATCTAGCAACACTTTTTGTGTGCGCGTGTTGTTTTTAGATTTTTTAGACCAATTCTCACTATCGACTAATCTAGCAACACTTTTTGTGTGCACGTGTTGTTGTTTTTTAAGACCAATTCTCACTATCGTCTAATCTAGCGACACTTTTTGTTTGCACTTGTTGTTGTTTTTTACCAATTCTCACTATCGACTAATCTAGAAACAGTTTTTGGGTGTGCGTGTTGTTTTTTTTTAATACATTTTTTTTTTTGACCAATTCTCACCATCGACTAATCTAGCAACACTTTTTGTGTGCACGTGTTGTTGTTTTTTAAGACCAATTCTCACTATCGACTAATCTAGCAACACTTTTTGTGTGCACGTGTTGTTGTTTTTTAAGACCAATTCTCACTATCGACTAATCTAGCAACACTTTTTGTGTGCACGTGTTGTTTTTGTAGGAATTTATTTTTTGTTTTGACCAATTCTCACTATCGACTAATCTAGGAACACTTTTTGTGTACACGTGTTTTTTTTTTTTTATTTAGATTTTTTTTTAGAACAATTATCACTATGGACTAATCTAGCAACACTTTTTGTGTGCGCATGTTGTTTTTAGATTTTTAGACCAATTCTCACTATCGACTAATCTAGCAACACTTTTTGTGTGCATGTTTTTATTTTTTATTTTTATTTTTTTATGTTTAGACCAATTCTCACTATCGACTAATTTAGCAACACTTTTTTGTGTGTGTGGTGTTGTTTTTTTTCATTTAGAATTTTTTTTAGACCAATTCTCACTATCGACTAGTCTAGCAACACTTTTTGTGTACGCGTGTTGTTTTTGTAGGAATTTATTTTGTGTTTTGACCAATTCTCACTATCGACTAATCTAGGAACACTTTTTGTGTGCACGTGTTGTTGTTTTTTTTTCATTTAGATTTTTTTTAAGAACAATTGTCACTATGGACTAATCTAGCAACACTTTTTGTGTGCGCGTGTTGTTTTTAGATTTTTTAGACCAATTCTCACTATCGACTAATCTAGCAACACTTTTTGTGTGCACGTGTTGTTGTTTTTTACCAATTCTCACTATCGACTAATCTAGAAACAGTTTTTGGGTGTGCGTGTTGTTGTTTTTTAATAAATTTTTTTTTTTACCAATTCTCACCATCGACTAATCTAGCAACACTTTTTGTGTGCACGTGTTGTTGTTTTTTAAGACCAATTCTCACTATCGACTAATCTAGCAACACTTTTTGTGTGCACGTGTTGTTTTTGTAGGAATTTATTTTTTGTTTTGACCAATTCTCACTATCGACTAATCTAGGAACACTTTTTGTGTGCACGTGTTGTTTTTAGATTTTTAGACCAATTCTCACTATTGACTAATCTAGCAACACTTTTTGTGGGCATGTTTTTTTTTTTTTTTTTTTTTTTTTTATGTTTAGACCAATTCTCACTATCGACTAATTTAGCAACACTTTTTTGTGTGTGTGTTGTTTTTTTTATTTAGAATTTTTTTTTAGACCAATTCTCACTATCGACTAATCTAGCAACACTCTTTGTGTGCGCGTGTTGTTTTTTTGTTTTTTTTGGACCAATTCTCACTATCAACTAATCTAGAAATACTTTTTGTGTGTGCTTGTTGTTGTTGTTTTTCATTGAGATTTTTTTTAGACCAATTCTCACTATTGACTAATCTAGAAACACTTTTTGTGTGCGTGTTGTTGTTGTTGTTTTTTTATACATTTTATTTTTAGACCAATTCTCACTATCGACTAATCTAACAACACTTTTTGTGTGCGCGTGTTGTTCTTTTTTATTTTTCAAGGTTCAACGTTTCTTTATTTGTCACATAATAAATTATACAGCGTATAATCATAAGTGAAATGTAAATGTAAACGCATGTTGTTTTTTTAGTTTTTTTTTTTAGTTTTTTTTTACCAATTCTCACTATCGACTAATCTAGCAACACTTTTTGTGTGAGCGTGTTGTTGTTTTTTAGTTTTTTTTACCAATTCTCACTATCGACTAATCTAGCAAAACTTTTTGTGTGCGTGTTGTTGTTTTTTTCATCTAGAATATTTTTTAGACCAATTCTCACTATCGACTAATCTAGAAACACTTTTTTTTTTTGCGCGTGTTGTTGTTTTTTTATTTAGAATTTATTTTTAGACCAATTCTCACTATCGACTAATCTAGCAACACTCTTTGTGTGCGCGTGTTGTTCTTTTTTATTTTTCAAGGTTCAACGTTTCTTTATTTGTCACATAATAAATTATACAGCGTATAATCATAAGTGAAATGTAAATGTAAATGCATGTTGTTTTTTTAGGTTTTTTTTAGTTTTTTTTACCAATTCTCACTATCGACTAATCTATTAACACTTTTTGTGTGAGCGTGTTGTTGTTTTTTTCATTTAGAATATTTTTTAGACCAATTCTCACTATCGACTAATCTAGAAACACTTTTTTTTGTGCGTGTTGTTGTTTTTTTATTTAGAATTTATTTTTAGACCAATTCTCACTATCGACTAATCTAGCAACACATTTTGTGTGCGCGTGTTTTTTTTTCATTTCACATTTTTTAGACCAATTCTCACTATCGACTAAGCTAGCAACACTCTTTGTGTGCGCATGTTGTTGTTGTTGTTTTTCATTTAGATTTTTTTAGACCAATTCTCACTATCAACTAATCTAGAAACACTTTTTGTGTGCGTGTGTTGTTGTTGTTGTTTTTTATACATTTTATTTTTAGACCAATTCTCACTATCGACTAATCTAACAAGACTATTTGTGTGTGCGTAGTTGTTTTTGTATTTTTTTTTGTAAAAAACATTTTTTAGACCAGTTCTCACTATCGACTAATCTAGCAACACTTTTTGTGTGCGCGTGTTGTTCTTTTTTATTTTTCAAGGTTCAACGTTTCTTTATTTGTCACATAATACATTATACAGCATATAATCATAAGTGAAATGTAAATGTAAACGCATGTGTTTTTTTTTTATTTTTTAAGTTTTTTTTTAGTTTTTTTTACCAATTCTCACTATCGACTAATCTACATTTACATTTACATTTATGCATTTAGCAGACGCTTTTATCCAAAGCGACTTACATTGCATTCAAGTTACAGTTTCTACATTTTTATCAGTTCTTGCAAATCTAGCAAAACTTTTTGTGTGCGTGTTGTTGTTTTTTTCATTTAGAATATTTTTTAGACCAATTCTCACTATCGACTAATCTAGAAACACTTTTTTTTGCGCGTGTTGTTGTTTTTTTATTTAGAATTTATTTTTTAGACCAATTCTCACTATCGACTAATCTAGCAACACATTTTGTGTGCGCGTGTTGTTTTTTTTTCATTTCACCTTTTTTTAGACCAATTCTCACTATCAACTAATCTAGAAACACTTTTTGTGTGTGCTTGTTGTTGTTGTTTTTCATTTAGATTTTTTTTAGACCAATTCTCACTAATGACTAATCTAGAAACACTTTTTGTGTGCGTTTTTTTTTTTTTTAAGACCAATTCTCACTATCGACTCGACTAATCTAGCAAAAAAATTTGCGTGCGCGTATTGTTTTTTTTTTGTTGTAAAAAAAAATTTAGACCAATTTTCACTATCGACTAATCTAGTAACACTTTTTGTGTGCGCGTAGTTGTTTTCGTATTTTTTTTTGAAAAAAACAATTTTCAGACCAATTCTCACTATCGATTAATCTAGAAAAACTTTGTGTGCGCGTGTTGTTGTTGTTGTTTTTTTACCAATTCTCCCTATCGACTAATCTAGCAACACTTTTTGTATGCGCATAGTTGTTTTTCTAATTTTTTTTAGACCAATTCTCACTATTGACTAATCTAGCAACACCTTTTGTGTGCGCCTATTGTGGGGGGGGGGGGGGGGTTTGTAAAAAAGAATTTTTAGACTAATTCTCACTATCGACTAATCTAGCAACACATTTTGTGTACGCGTGTTGTTGTTGTTTTTTTCATTTAGAATTTTTTTTAGACCAATTCTCACTATCGACTAATCTAGCAACACTTTTTGTGTGCGCGTGTTGTGTGTTTTTTTTTTTTACCAGTTCTCACTATCGACTAATCTAGCAACACTTTTTGTATGCGCATGGTTGTTTTTTTTAATTTTTTTTAGACCAATTCTCACTATTGACTAATCTAGCAACACCTTTTGTGTGCTTCTATTGTGGGGGGGGGGGGTTTGTAAAAAAGAATTTTTAGACTAATTCTCACTATCGACTAATCTAGCAACATATTGTTTTGGTGCGTGTTTTTTTTTTTTCTTTTAATAATTTTTTTTAGACCAATTCTCACTATCGACTAATCTAGCAACACTTTTTGTGTGTGTGTTTTGTTGTTGATTTTTGTTTTTTTTGACCAATTCTCACTATCGTCTAATCTAGCAACACTTTTTGTGTGTTGTGGGGTTTTTTTGTATTAAATTTTTTTAGACCAATTCTCACTATCGACTAATCTAGCAACACTGTTTTTGTGCATGTGTTTTTTTCTTTTTTATAAAATTTTCTTTTAGACCAATTCTCACTATCGACTAAGCTGGCAACACTCTTTGTGTGCGCATGTTGTTTTTTTTTGGGTTTGTTTTATAATTTTTTTTAAGACTAATTATCACTATGAACTAATCTAGCAACACCTTTTGTGTGCGCGTGTTGTTTTTTTAAATTTTTAGACCAGTTCTCACTATCGACTAATCTAGCAACACTTTTTGTGCGCGTGTTTTTTTTATTTATTTTTTAGACCAATTCTCACTATCGACTAATCTAGCAACATTTTTTGTGTGTGCATGTTGTTGTATTTTATTTATTATTTGACAAATTCTCACTATCGACTAATCTAGCAATACTTTTTGTGTGTGCGTATTGTTATTTTGTATTTTTTTGTAAAAAAAAAATTTAGACCAATTCTCACTATCAACTAATCTAGCAACACTTTTTGTGTGCGCGTGTTGTTGTTTGTTTTAGACCAATTCTCTCTCGGCTAATCTAGCAACACTTTGCGTGTTGTTGTTGTTTTCTGTTTTATTGTTTTTTTTCCAGACCAATTCTCACTATCGACTAATCTAGCAACACTTTTGTGTGCGCGTGTTTTTTTTGGGGGGGGGGGGTTGTAATTTTTTAGACCAATTCTCACTATCGACGAATCTAGCAAAACTTTTTGTGTGCACGTATTGTTATTTTTTTGTGTAAAAAACAATTTTTAAAACAATTCTCACTATCGACTAATCTAGCAACACTTTTTGTGTGCGCGTATTGTTGTATTTTTTGTAAAAAAAAACAATTTAGACCAATTCTCATTATCGACTAATCTAGCAACACTTTGTGTGCGCGTGTTGTTGTTGTTTTCTGTTTTATTGTTTTTTTTCCAGACCAATTCTCACTATCGACTAATCTAGCAACACTTTTGTGTGCGCGTGTTTTTTTGGGGGGGGGGGGTTGTAATTTTTTAGACCAATTCTCACTATCGACAAATCTAGCAAAACTTTTTGTGTGCGCGTATTGTTGTATTTTTTGTTAAAAAAAATGTTGTTGTTTTTTTTGTTTTAGACCAATTCTCATTATCGACTAATCTAGCAACACTTTTTGCGTGCATATGGCTGTTTTTTATTTTGTTGTATTTTTTTTTTAGACCAATTCTTACTATCGACTAATCTAGAAACACTTTTTGTTTGCGCGTGTTGTGTTTTTTTTTTGACCAATTCTCACAATCGACTAATTTAGCAACACTTTTTGTGTGCGCATGGTTGTTTTTTTTTTTTTTTTTTTAGACCAATTCTTACTATCGACTAATCTAGAAACACTTTTTGAAATTAAATGTTTTTTTTAAATGCAGAAGACAGATATTCATGTGTTTGAGCTTTTTTTGCAGAACAAGTCATTTTAGAGCTTAAATGCACAAAATCTCTTTTTTAAGAGCTTCTAAGAACACGAATTCTGTGTTTAGTGCAACTAAGCAAATGAAGAAAATGCAAGGCAACAGATGCTTAAAAGATTCTTCTCAGTGGAAAAAAGTTATTAAATGCAATTTTAAGAGTAAAGCTCAACTACATGAAAAATGTTTTTTTTCTAATGAAATGAAATGTTTTTTTGCAATGCAGAAGACATATTTTCATGTGTTTGAGCGTTTTATGCAGAACAAGTCATTTTAGAGCTTAAATAGACAGACAGAAAGACATCTGTCATTTAAATTTAATTTAATCTCTTTTTCATGAAAACAAACAATTTAACTTCCCTGAGAAGAATATCCTGAGTTAGACTTGCTTGAGATGGGTTTATGGCAGTAAACTGACCATTTGCAGTCGGAGTTGAAGCATCCACACTGTGCTCCATCTTTATTCTGCTATGTCACTCATTTACAGGTCTCTAGGCAAAACCCTGCCGTGCCACCCCCACTTCACTCAAATACGATTTTAAAGATGCAAGTGAAAGATTGGATAATTTGTTTATTGACACAAGTACATTAAAATAAAAGCAAGCACGGGCATGTTTTTATTATAATTTTTTCCCCTACTGCAATGTAAAATAAATAATAAATAACCACTAAAGCTGCAAACGCAGATTAAGTGTACAAGACTGAAGTGACCATGGGTAGATTTGGGAGAATCATCGGTAAGCAGCGCTAAACATCTGGTGTGCACAGCTATTAGCAGTCAGGGCTTCATCTGAACAAACCCGGTCCGGATCAGCACCTCTGAACTCCGATCATCTAATTTGGTGGATCCTCTTCCTCCAGTGAAATACGTTTGAGTCAGGGTTATTGTAGTTTTGCATTGTTTTTTTTATATTGTTTTAAATTTTCACTAAAAATGTAAGTTTCGTTTTAATTGTTTTATTATTTGGTTAATTTTAGTGTAGTTTTTATTTTGTGAAGTTTTCTACCCTATACAGGTTAGTTTCGGTTTTAATTTGAGTTTTAGTAATTCAAGTTTAGCTGAATTAAAATAACACTTCCAGAGCACAGACCAAAGACATTTTAATTTAAGCTTATTGACGCAAACCACTAGCGACACTAAATTAAAGCATGCTGATTAGAAAATTATTCATTTGATTATTTTATTTAGTTGCTGTTGGTTTCGTTTTGTTTTAGCTTGTTGTTTTTTTAATTCTTCTTTCTTTCTCATCTTAATGCCTTTATTTTTGTCAAATACAGTTCTTAATACAACACATTTCACCGTTTAAACATGTATACAATGTTTCTTATTTTTAAATTCGTTTAACAAGCATTTTAGAAGTAAAAATAAACATTTCATAGTCGTGTAAGAATTGAAAGGGGAAGGTTTAAATCAAGTAGATTGTACTCGAGATATCGCGAGAGTAGGGAGCGTAAACAGGAACAGGTGGGAAGAGAAAAAAAGGAGAGATGCACGGGGTAGTCGGGTGGAATGAGGCAGAGACACAGTTAATGGAAAATGTGTAAAATAAACACTGAGTTCGAAGCATAGCAGTTTTGGTCTGACTCTTCTATCCAGTGGCCATAACAGATACAGGAAATAGCCAAGAACCCACGGATAATACTCGGTAAGCACGGACCTTCCAAGGCCCATCAAAACTGAGTATTACACTGGTGGCAGCGCTGGTTGGCTATTATCCTTTTGTTTTCTGTATGGACATTTTATTTTTGACTCCGCACAACGTAAAATAGCCACATCAACTTGCTGGTTTATATTGGACATAATATTTTATGAGCTGTATTTTTGCAAGTTTGGCCTACGTGGTATTATTTATTTATATACTTTTTTTCTCCTCCTCTCGCCGTTGCTCGCACACGCAATGTCTGTGGATGACAATCAGATCGTGGATCTGCCACAACCAGACAACGCAATTCCTGCTTTACATTCGAATGTGCCTTTCAGAATTGATCTTCCTGCTCCTTTTTCGGGCGATAACGCTGAACCATTCGGCTCATGGATACAGACATTTGAAGTAGCATTGAATGTCTCTGCCACACCACCCGATAAAGCTACACTTCTTCCTGCTAAGCTCACGGGACCCGCATTTGCATACTGACAGTCTCTTTCACCTGCTATTAAGGCAAACTATGAGCTAACTAAGATCAGTTTAAGTGCTGTTTTTGGACGTGCAACATTTTTGGCCACATTCCAAACGTATTTAAATGCTCGTCCCCGCAAACCCCAGGAGCCTCTCGAGGTTTATGCAGCTGAACTCACCAGTCTAGTGACAGAAGCTTTCCCCCAGTATGATGTCACGGCTCGAAACTGTGAGATTTTTCGTAGATTTGTTACTGGCTTGGACCCTGCACTCCAATTGAAAATACATGAGCATGGAGCAGTGACCTTGAACGATGCTTTAAAAATAGCTAGTCAATGTGAACGTGCACATTTGGCCATCAGTGTGGCCAACCCAATGACTATCATGCCCGTGACCGTGCACCAGCAACCTTCACCTGCCACAGCGATATCAACGCCCATCGCAGATCCGGCATCAGCCATCGCTGACCTCCGGGTAGGCCTACATACTTTACGCCAGTCCCATCAGCGTCGGACTGACGAACGTCTAGATTTACTATCACAACAAATCACTAACCTTCAGCATAAGGGGACAGAAACTACATACGCCTGCGCAGCTGTTGACTACAACACAACACCACGGTCTCGCCAGCCTGAGTGGGACGGCCATCACCATCGTCGTCAAGACTGCTGCTGCCAGTCACAGCACCTGCAGAGACCACGACAACAACCTTATGATGACTAGAGTGCCTCGCAACGCCACCGCTCTACTTATAATTGCACCGCATCGTATGAAGACCCCCGTCAACAGAGCCGTCGCAGTTATTCCCCCCCTCCCCTGTGTTGTGAGTCACATACCCCATATCATACACATTTCGATCACCATAGTTCATACAGACGTAATTACACACTCTCTGAACCAGACCATTTTGGCTATGAAGATAGACCATACGCCACTCGTTCTCCCTCCCCAAACCCACATTACAGACATTCTAGTTATCGCACCCACAGCTCACCTTCACCACCCCCGCATCACAGACAGTCATCACGTTCTCACACATCCCCTAACCGTCATGTCCGTTTTTCTCCAGTCAAAAGAGATATGGCCCCTCCCTCGCCCCGTCAGGGAAATGAGTAGAAGCTGGTATTGGGGACCGAATGTCAGCTCCAACACACTCAATGGTCCGCTCTGATAATATGCAGTGTACATCCACTCCACCCACACCATTCATTCAAATTACACTGGCTGGCACCGAAATCTACGCTTTAGTCGACACCGGTTCGGGTTTATCCCTTATTGCTGACGACTGCCATAGATCGATCCCAGCCTTGGCATCTCAACCTATAAGTAAGTCATTTGTGTTGGCCTCCTCAGTCACAGGACAACCACTAGACATACTGGGCTCTGTAGCAGCCCTTGTGCATGTTGGGGATGCCATATTTTCTCACACTATTCACATAACATGAACAGCAACCCACCCGGTCCTTATCGGATGGGATTTCATGGTCCAACACGCCGTTACGGTAGATATACCATGTAAGCAGATACGATTGTATGACACGGCAACATCTCTCTCACCACCACAGTCATTTACTCCACTACATAGTGCGGCGATTACTGTCGCACAGGTGACGGTTCCGCCAATGTCAGAATTCTATTAGAGACGGTGTAGTCGCAAATCCTTTCACAGACTCATTTGTGGGTATTGTGGAGCCTCAGTCTCCCCAGGCTGCATCCTTAGGCATTGCGCGCACTTTAACAACGATTCAAAATGGGAAGGGCATCGTTAGAGTCGTTAATCCAACAGGCCAACCAGTCTCCTTGGGGGCGGGATGCCCCGTTGGCCAGTTTTTCTCCATAACGGGAAAAACACAAGATGAATACGCGTTAGTTTCAGCTGTAAATACCTCTGCTGATGACACACGCTGTTCAAGACGTGCTTTTAGCAGACACCTGCTTGAATTCAGACCAGACGTCGTCGCTTAAGGATTTGCTAGCAGAATTTTCAGACATTTTTAGCTCACACCCGCACGACTACGGAAAGACTGATTTACTCACACACTCCATTAACACAGGCAATGCCGCGCCAATTAAACTGCGCCCATATCGTACATCGCCAGCGACGCAGAACATCCTACAACAAGAAGTGTCTAGGCTGTTGGAGCGTGATGTCATTGAGGAGTCGCAGAGCCCATGGTCAGCCCCAGTTGTGCTCGTTCGAAAGAAAGATGGTACACACCGGTTCTGTGTCGACTACAGACGACTCAATGACTCACATCCTCTTCCTCGGGTCGACGACACTCTCGATAGGCTGTCTGAAGCACAAATGTTCAGCACGATTGAGTTGACTGCAGGGTATTGTCAAATTCCGCTTAACCCAGCAGACAAAGAAAAAACAGCATTTTCGACAGGCGCAGGGCTTTATCAGTTTCGTATGATGCCTATGGGTATATCTAATGCACCGCCTAGCTTTCAGCGCTTAATGGAGTTGGTGCTCCGTGGTCTTCATTGGAGCATTTGCTTGATTTATCTAGACGATATAATCGTTTACAGCGCAGACTTCGTACAACATATGAAACACCTTCGCAAAATCTTCAGACGCTTTCGTTCGGCCGGACTTAAACTCAAACCGTCTAAATGCCATCTGGCATGCGCCTCAGTTACATTTTTGGGTCACCGTGTCTCCAGCGCCGGAGTTGAGCCTGACCCGTCCAACGTTGATAAAATTAGGACATGGCCCATTCCAACATCTGCCACGCATGTTAGGGCTTTCGTAGGTTTATGTTTGTATTACCGAAGGTTTATCAGGAACTTTGCCCATACGGCAGAACCTCTACACCGGTTAACACACAAGGGTGTTCCGTTCACTTGGTCAGCTCAGGCCAGTGAATCGTTTAGCATCTTGAAGGAAGCATTGACATCGCCACCTATTATGGCATTCCCAAACCTCTCGATACCTTTCCTACTTTACACGGACGCGTCCTTGCATTCGGTAGGTTCAGTCCTCTCACAACATGTGGATGGTAAGGAGCATGTTATTGCATACGCCAGCCACGTGCTGTCAATGTCGGAAAGGAAATGGTCCACCTTTGATCGCAAATTATTTGCCATTGTGTGGTCGGTGCGCCATTTCCGCCACTACCTTGTATGCCACCCATTTACTATTGTCACTGACCACAAACCTTTGATCGGACTCAAAAAGCTCCCTTTGGACCACGATCCAACGGGTAGACGTGCATGTTGGGCAGTCGAATTAGACCTCTATGATTGGTGCGTCCGTCACCGCGAAGGTGCCAAACATTTGAACACAGATGCCATTTACATTTACATTTAGTCATTTAGCAGACGCTTTTATCCAAAGCGACTTACAATTGGGGAGTACATAAAGCGATTAATCTTGAAAAGGCAAACATACAGAGGAAGTTCCAATAACTCCAAGTCTCAGGCATTGTTCAAACAAGTATAAGCTAGCAAGGGAAGGAGAGAAAGATAAAGAGAAAGATGAAGATTTGGAAAAAGTGATTTTTTTTTTTTTTTTTTCATGTAGTCAAGTAGAGTTGAAAGAGATGAGTTTTCAGTTGTTGCTTGAAAATTGACAGGGATCCAGCATTCCGGATGGGGGTGGGAAGATCATTCCACCGGCCAGGAACAGTGAAAGAGAATGTTCTGGAGAGTGATTTTGAGCCTCTCTGTGATGGTACCACGAGGCGTCGCTCACTAGCAGATCTCAGGCTTCTGGAGGGGAAGTAAATTCGTAATAGTGAGTGGAAGTAGGTGGGTGCTGAGCCTGTGGTTGTTCTATATGCAAGCATCAGTGTCTTGAACTGGATGCAAGCTGCAACTGGTAGCCAGTGCAAGGAGACAAAGAGAGGTGTAACATGGGCTCTTTTGGGCTCGTTGAAGACCAGTCGTGCCGCTGCATTCTGAATCATTTGTAAAGGTTTGATTGTGTTTGATGGAAGTCCAGCTAGAAGAGCATTGCAGTAGTCCAGTCTAGAAATGACAAGGGCCTGGACAAGAAGTTGTGCAGCATGCTCTGTCAGAAAGGGCCTGATCTTTCTGATGTTGTGTAGTGCAAACCTGCAAGATCGAGCAGTCTTTGCAATGTGCTCTTTGAAGGTCAGCTGGTCATCGAAGATTACACCAAGATTTCTGACCGAAGCTGATGGGGTAATTGTTGACGAACCTAACTGAATCGTGAAATCATGCTGTAGAGTTGGAGTTGCAGGGAAGACAAGAAGCTCAGTCTTTGCCAGGTTGAGCTGTAGATGGTTTTCTTTCATCCATGCCGAGATGTCCGCCAGGCAGCCTGAGATCCGTGCAGCTACCGTTGGATCATCTGGTCGAAATGAGAGATAGAGCTGTGTGTCATCAGCATAGAAATGGTAGGAGAAGCCATGTGCCTGTATGATGGGAGCCAGTGATGTAGTGTATGTGGAGAAGAGGAGGGGTCCAAGAACCGATCCCTGGGGAACTCCAGTGACCAATTTATGTGCTTTGGATACCTCCCCTCCCCAGGCCACCCTGAAAGACCGACCAGTGAGATAGATTACCCTTACTGGCTGATCAGAAATATTTTACACAGATTTAACCCAGAAAATCATTATTCACAGACATTTAAAATATATCAATATTAACTATACTTTCTGTAATAACTGTAACTCAACCCTGCATTATAACATTGATGCTATGAGAACGTTAATGTTTACGTCGTTATACTGAAGAAATGCTTAACCAAAAAGGTTGTGAATTACTGTATCCCTGCACAGATTGGGGCAGCAGAAAATAAGTCATAGGTTACATCTTTATTTTCCACATTAGTATATCATCGTTGATATGAATACTGGGGAAAACTAAATGATTGGACTGGTTAAGCGTTCTTCAATAGAACACAAACTACGATTTTTAACTTAAACCGTTGCAGTCTGTCAGTCATATAATGTCAGTCAATGGTGCTCACGGCTTTGAGAGAAAAAAAGCCTACACAGACAAAACCACATTAAACCCTGCGACTCGTGACGATACATTGAGGTGTAAAGACACTAAACGATCGGTCTGTGCAAGAAACTGAACAGTTTTTATATAATTTTTTACCTCTGATCCGCCACCCAGTCCAACTATCCTGAGCTTGTACACACAACAGTCGACGTGTGACTCTTTGTCTTCTTGCTTTACGGCAGATCGCAGACTTATCAGTGCATTACCCCCACCTATCTCTCAATTGGACCATTGACACTCTATTTACAATCTCAATTAGGAGCGTCACGTGTCGGCTGTTGTGTGTACAAGCTCAGGACAGTTGGACCGGGGGTTGGTGGGGATCAGAGGTACAAAATTATATAAATACTGTTCAGTTTCTGCAACGGTTAAAAATCTTTGTTTGTGTTCTACTGAAGAAACAGACACCTACATCTTGAATGCCCTTGGGGTGATCTTTTTTGGTGAACTTTCCTTTTAAGTCAATGCCTCCAAAATGTGTTTATTTGAATCAATCCAAGACATTATTGATTATGTCCATAATGCACTAACCACAAACCTCTCTCTCCATTTGTGCACTTTTTTTGTTTTCTCAGACTGCTGTCCTCATGTTAGTATGCCTGTAGAGACTGATGAGTCTATGACCTTGCCCTCTCTCAATCTGGCCTGGCCTGCTTGCCAGCAGTGCCAATCGCATACCCTTAAAGACACAAGAAAAAGTGGTGGATTCATCCCAGAGATGCGTGTTCGTGATGAAAGTAGATTGGATTACCTAGATGGCTGCAATCGGCTTCCTCCTAAAGATTTAAGGGTCAGCCCCCTCACCAAACTTGCCATAAGTAATTCACAACACACGGAGAGCGCTGCAGGCTTGCCCAGTCTCTACTTGCCTCAAATTTCAGGAAGACGCCTTCAGAAAGACTATAGAGCCCACCTAGAAGATCTGAGTGAAGATTTCTTAGGCATCAGTCTTCAAAATCGCTGTAGTTCCCCTGTCCTATATATACACACCCAAAACCCTGTGAGTGAGGATGAGGAGAGTCTAGAAGAGCCTAGTCCTCTTCGCTCTGACCTGGGAGAGAATTTCTACAGATTTTACATGCAGCAAGTAAGAATGCATTTATATCAGTGCTCATCCATGTAGTAACTCAGACGTTTCTAATGATATACCAAAATTTTGGCATAAATCAGAAACATTACTTTAAGACGTCTGATAACAAACTTGGACATGGATGAAGTTGCATGTACTCAGAAAAAAACATTGGTTTAATCTGATTCAATGAAATTGTAACACTTGCATTGATGAGACACACTGAGTGAAAACCACATAAACAAAAACATTCTCTGTTGTATTGTTCCTCAATAATGTCTGTTTTGGAGTCTTGGCTTATGGCTGTGACACAACAAGCCATCAGTGAGCATCTGTCAGCCATTTTTGCAGTGTGTTTTACAACGAGATGAGAGAGATTATCCTTACTGGCTGATCAGAAATCTTTTACACAGATTTAATCCAGCAAATCATTATTCACAGACATTTAAAAATATATCAATATTAACTCTACTTTCTGTAATAACAGTAACTCAACCCTGCATTATAACATTGATGCTATGAGAACGTTAATGTCGCTATACTGAAGAAATGCTTAACCAAAAAGGTTGTTAATTACTGTATCCCTGCACTGATTGGGGCAGCAGAAATAAACAATAGGTTACATCTTTATTTTCCACATTAGTATATTGTCGTTGATATGAATACTGGCGAAAACTAAATGTATCCCGATTCCCAATACACTGGATAATTAATTCTCAAAGAAAACAAAACCATATATTGCTGACGAACGACAGTTAATTGAGAATTGAAATTGAAATTTAATTGTAAAAAACATTGAGTTTAGGGCAGTTGGTTTGTAGCTCTGTTTCAACTGTGCGATACTCTTATGAGGGGCGACCAAAATTTCTAACATGTTAGAAATTCATCTGACCATCAGATTGCTGGTCGGGAGAGACTAATCTTCTCTTGTTACAACCTGTATACTGCACAACAAAACACGCATGGCAGCTGAATTCTGCCTGAACCAAAAAAAAAAGAGTTATACGATTCAGAAATCGGCTCAAAGTGAAATGAAAATTGTACAGTGTATGCTTAAGGTGGGACATTATTTTCATTCAAGGTAGGACATTGTCCTGATACTTATATTTGTAAAGACATTTCATTTTTGTACAGATTTTTTTAAGAGTTAAATGTCACCCATGATGACGGGGGTTCCAATTCTGCAGAAATCTGCAGAGCACTGTGCACCAGATTCAGTGTGGGCCTGAATGAGTAGCCTCTGCAGATAATGCAGCCATAACTAAACTATGCACAAATGTTATTCTGTGTTTACCATCATATGTTAATGTGTATCTTTATAGATGAGTAATCACCAGAGATTTTATATCACTGGCATAAGCAGCCTGCAAATTATCCACAGCCCAACTATCTCCTGCATCCTTTCCTACCTGAGCATGTAAGGTATTATGCAAGTCAAAAAATGTCACTGTAAGCAAAAAATTATATTATTGTAGGAAATGTAAACATTATTTTGTTTGCAGCTCTGATAAATTAGATTTGCTTTTTCATATTTTAGTAAATATTGTTTTTCAAATGTCTTCAGTTTTATGATTCAAATATATAATTTTTTATTTCTGTGATCACAACACATACAGTGTTAAATTGACACCATAGCCCTGCCCCAGAACTGTGTTAAATGCAATCAATTTGTGCGTGTTAGCTTACTCATACAAGCTTACTTTGCCAGCTCTATGATTAGTTCCTCAGATACCCTATACTTTGCTGGTCTTGTGATCATCATCACAAAGAAATCTGAGAAATAAAAAGTGAATGTGAAAATTTACAGAGACAAGTTTATGAAACCTAAAACAGAATAATAACAATATTTAAAAAATAATGCAATACAGTAATTAAAAAAGGTTTTATGAGATTTATGAATAAAAAAGTTTATGAATGTACTGATATGCTATTTACAGATGTATTGTTTTGAGATGTTATTTACAGATGTACAATTCTGAGATGTTATGCAAAAATGTAAAGTTATAAGAGACAATGTACAGTTTTTATTGCTTAGAAAAAAAATTGCCTGACGGAAAAACTGTTTTAGTGCCTGGCAAGTCCCGACCTGAGGGCAACAGTTCAAAGAGAAAATAGGCTGGGTTTTTGGGGTCCCAAATCACTTTGCTTTAAAGATGCTTAAAGTGCTACTTTTTATATGCATTTTTTTATTGATTAAAAAAATTTATTGTTGGCATGCTTAAGTGGAGTTGTTATGACACACACTTAACTGAATTGCCATATATATATATATATATATATATATATATATATGTATATATACAGTGCCCTCCACTAATATTGGCACCCTTGGTAAATATGACCAAAGGTGGCTGTGAAAATAAATCTGCATTGTTTATCCTTTTTATCTTTCATTCAAAAAATTCACAAAATTCCAACCTATCATTGAAGTAAAACAATTGAAAGTGGGGAGAAAATCTCATGATGAAATAAATGCTTTCACTATTTCATGTTGGCCACAATTATTGGCACCCAATTATTGCAACGTCCTTTTCCCAGGGTAACAGCTCTGAGTTTTCTCCTATAATGCCTGAAGAGTTTGGAGAACACCTGACAAGAGATCAGAGACCATTTTCTTCATACAGAATCTCTCCAGATCCTTCAGATTCACAGCTCCATGACGGTGCTTCTTCTCTTCAGTTCACCTCACTCATTTTCTGTAGGGTTCAGGTCAGAGGACAGAGACAGCAATGGTAAAAGATTCATTTTGTGCTCAGTGACCCATTTTTGTGTTTATTTTGATGTTTGTTTTGGATTGTTGTCCTGCTGGAAGATCAAAACATGGCCCATTATAAGATTTCTAACAGAGGCAGTCCGATTTTGATTTTTTATCTGTTGGTATTTTGATAGAATCCATGATGCCATACATCTGAACAAGATGTCCAGGACCTCCAGCAGAAAAACAGGCCCACAACATTAAAGATCCAGCAGTATATTTAACCGTGGACACGGGGTACTTTTTTATCCCTGTTTGTACTAAACTCATCTGGGGGGATTGCTGCCAAAAAGCTATTTTTTTCAGTTTCATCTGACAATAGAAGCCAGTGCCATTTGAAGTTCCAGTCGTGTCTGACAACTGAATTTGCTGGAGTTTGTTTTTGGATAAGCTAGGATAATTTTTCTTGAAACCCTCCCGAACAACATGTGGTGATTTAGGGGATGTTTGATTATTTTTTTTTTAGGTTTCTGACCCCAAGACTCAACTAATCTCTGCAATTCTCCAGCTGTGATCGTTGGAGAGTCTTTGGCTACTCAAACTTTCCTCCTCAGCATTCATTAGGACGATATAGACACACGTCCTCTTTCAGGCAGATTTTTAACATTTTTAGTTGATTGGAACCTCTTAATTATTACCCTGATGGTGGGAATGGAGATTTTCAATGTTTTAACTATTTTCTTACAGCCACTTTTATTTTGTGATGCTCAACAATCTTGTTCTTCACATCAGAAAAATATATATTTTTTTTTTCTCATTGTGATGGATGATAAGGGAATTTGACCTTTGTGTTCCTCATATTTATAATCCTGTGGAACAGAAAGTCATGGCTGGACAATTTCATACTCCTAGTCACCCTGGTGTGCTAAAAAATGTAAATATGAATGGGAATATACTTCAGAGATATTTTACTCATAAGAATTTCTAGGGGTGCCAATAATTGTGGCCAACATTCATTGGACTGGCCTCGGCCAAGGCTGCTGCTGGAAAATCAACCCTGGGAAGAGCACTGCAGTGAGACGCTCTTGCGTTCATTTCACTACTGATTATACCCTGTATGATTGTGTATGTGACGAATAATGAAGAACATTGAACCTTGAGAACCTTGAGAGCAGTTCCCAGTGCCACTGACTTATTTAGTTGTTTTGTTTGTCAAATACAGGTTTGTTTCATTTAATATATAAAACAGTAAACGGTTTTATTGTATGCAAGGCAAACCAAGTCACCTAAACGAGCCGCATTGGGTTTTTTTTGCGACTGTAATACTCAGATTTGATGGGCCTTGGAAGGTCCGTGCTTACCGAATATTATCTGCGGGTTCTTGGCTATTTCCTGTATCTGTTACGGCCACTGGATGGAAGAGTCAGACCAAAACTGCGATGCTTCGAACTCAGTGTTTATTTTACACATTTTCCATTAACTGTGTCTCTGCCTCATTCCACCCGACTACCCCGTGCGTCTCTCCTTTTTTTCTCTTCCCACCTGTTCCTGTTTACGCTCCCTACTCTCGCGATATCTCGCGTACAATCTACTTGATTTAAACCTTCCCCTTTCAATTCTTACATAATGCTCCCCTTCCTATTAGAAATGTCCTCATTTCTAATGAATTTGACACTAATTCCTCATAAAACAGAGTGATAACAGTTTTTTTTTCTTACATATATAACCATGAGAACAATGAGCTCATAACTGGTAAACAACTTACAAGTGTATATAAAACACATACCCATTACGCCATGCATACTGTATAATGACATAAACAAGTCACATCAGTACATTGCAGGTAAACCATTTAGAACACTTGGAAGTCTTTTAAATGAACCGGCAGTCGACGTAACCGTGGGCGTACATGTGGTGTGGATGGCTGTGTGACAGGGGATGCTGGGGCCCCAGTGTGAACTCCCTCTACCGCTGAAGTCGGCGTCTGGGGCGGCTGTACCAATGATGGTGTGGGCCCAAAGTCTGTCGCATTGTCCATTGAAACATCCGATAAATGACCGTATTGTGCCAAAGGTAGGGTTGTGGTAGGGTAGGGCTTGTGACCCATTTCTACTCATGAGAGGACGGTGGCTAAGTTAGAGTCAGACCGTTGTTGGTCTGCTACCTTCCAGTCACTTTGAATTCATATTAGGTTCACTGTGACAGGAACAGGCGTAACTATGAGGGAATGAACATCCTTTTTAGGTGTGTGCACCGGGTTTGCCTGCAATTCGAACAATGGGGTTTGTGTTGCGACCGAAAATGTGGCAGACTCTCATTTGTCTCCACTCACACAGGACCCCCAACCAACTAGATCCACTGCTCAAACTCCCATCTTCTCCTTCTGTCCCCTCACTGAGGCGGAAGTATCCAAACTTCTCCTCTCCAGCCATCCTACAACATGTCCTCTAGACCCTATCCCCTCACACCTTCTCCAAGCAATCTCTCCCGCACTCCTACCAGCACTCACACACATTATCAACACATCTCTCCTCACAGGCATCTTCCCCACTGCATTCAAGCAGGCTCGGGTAACCCCACTGCTCAAAAAACCTACATTAAACACTTCTCTTTTAGAAAACTACAGACCTGTCTCTCTCCTTCCATTCATTGCCAAAACACTCGAACGAGTTGTCTTTAACCAGGTCTCATTGTTTCTTTCACAGAACAACAAACTGGACACTAAACAGTCAGGTTTCAGGAGTGGCCATTCAACTGAGACTGCGCTACTCTCGGTCACTGAAGCCCTGCGAATTGCAAAAGCCAATTCCAAATCATCAGTCCTCATTCTGCTGGATCTCTCTGCCGCTTTTGACACTGTCAATCATCAGATCCTCCTGTCCACCCTCTCATCACTGGATATCACTGGGATTCCACTTCGCTGGTTTGAATCCACTCACACAGAACACTGAGAAGAGAACAGCGCGATCGCTCTCTGTCTCTCCCTCAGTCACTCAGGGTTTTTTCCGTTAACGTTTAGGGTTTCTTCAGCTTCAGGTTTGTTTTTTACTTTGGTTTGTAGTACTTACTAATTAACCAGTAGAGTTTTGGTAAACGTGGGGTTTGTTCAGACGAGGTGCTTTGTAGAATGCGACTCTGCCTGTCTGAGATTTTTTTTTCTTTTTTAAACCGTCAGCTGGCTCTAACCAGTTTTTTTTACTTCACGCAAGAGTGTCTGACACTTTCTTGCTGTATTTCATAAAAAAATAAAGGTAGTTGTGGTATAAAACTATATTACAAATTAATTAGCTACACACACACACACATACCTGGTGTGGAAATAAAAAAGAACCAAAAAAAAAAAATCACACTGATCATAAAAAAATTTAAAGTTAAAAAAAGAAAGTTATGTTGAGATGAAAACTCTTATTCATTACATTTTACTTCATAATTGCAACCGCATTCATTGTTGCAAAACTTGTTCTGTATATAGTTCGTTTGTTATCGTGATCAAAACCATTGATCTGAAGCTCAATGCTGATGCTGTCATGTAAATAGTTTTCTAATCAGCAATAAATATAACAATTTCTGATCAACCCATATCAATTGCATGCTTAAAATAACACACCGGTTAAAGCCCCGCCCATTTCAAGACAACCCGACCCACTTCCAGGTTAAATCCCGGCCACTTCCGGGTTTGGCCCCGCCCAGTCCGAGTACAGATACAGATACAGATAATTCATATGGTTAACAGATACAGATACAGATAATGCTGTACTCGCTCATCCCTAGTAAATACCGCTCTATCTGAAAGCAGGTGATGGCAATTTACTACTAATCAAGAAACCGGCTTTACTGACTGGATGAGGATTACAGGTGCATCTCAATAAATTAGAATGTTGTGGAAAAGTTCAGTTATTAAACTCAAATTGTGAAAATTGTGTATTAAATAAATTCAATGCACACAAACTGAAGTAGTTTAAGTCATTGGTTCTTTTAATTGTGATGATTTTGGCTCACATTTAACAAAAGCCCCCAAATCACTATTGTAACAATTTAGAATACTTCATAAGACCAAAAAAAAACTAAAATTTTTAGTGAATTGTTGGCCTTCTGGAAAGTATGTTCATTTACTGTATATGTACTCAATGCTTGGTAGGGGCTCCTTTTGCTTTAATTACTGCCTCTATTCGGTGTGGCATGGAGGTGATCAGTTTGTGGCACTGCTGAGGTGGTATGGAAGCCCAGGTTTCTTTGTGAGTGGCCTTCAGCTCATCTGCATATTTTTGGTCACTTGTTTCTCATTTTCCTCTTGACAATACCCCATAGATTCTCTATGGGGTTCAGGTCTGGTGAGTTTGCTGGCCAGTCAAGCACACCAACACCATGGTCATTTAACCAACTTTTGGTCATTTTGGCAGTGTGGGCCGGTGCCAAATCCTGCTGGAAAATGAAATCAGCATCTTTAAAAAGCTGGTCAGCAGAAGGAAGCATGAAGTGCTACAAAATTTCTTGGTAAACGGGTGCAGTGACGTTGGTTTTCAAAAAACACAATGGACCAACACCAGCAGATGACATTGCACCCGAAATCATCACGGACTGTGGAAACTTGTGAAGGGTGAGTAGCTTCAAGTACCTCGGTGTAAACATCTCAGAGGACCTGACATGGACTACACACATTAGACCCTATTGAATCTGCTCCGTTTATTATTAGGGACTGAGCACCGATGGTGCGAGGACCCTATTGAATCTGCTCCGTTTATTAGGGACCGAGCACCGATGGTGCGAGGACCCTATTGAATCTGCTCCATTTATTCTTCTTCTTCTTCTTCTTCTTCTTCTTCTTCTTCTTCTTCTTCTTCTTCTTCTTCTTCTTCTTCTCCAAACTTAATCGCATTTTAGAGGGCCTAAACATGCTCGAAAAGTCAGGAAACTTTGCACACGCGTCAGAACTGGTGAAAATTTACGTCTGATATGGGTTTCAGAAGTAGGTGTGGCAAAATGGCTCGACAGCGCCACCTATAAATATTCAGCGGAGTGCGCCTCGAGCTACGTTTCATGTACATGTACGAAAGTCGGTACACTTATGTAACTTAACAATACCTACAAAAAAGTCTCCAGGTACGAAATCAGAAACCCAACAGGAAGTCGGCTACTTTGAATTTTCTAGTCATATTTTGTCATTTTTGCCATTTTCAGGTGTCATACTTTAACGAACTCCTCCCAGAGATTTATTCAGATGAACACCAAAATTGGTCAGTGTAATCTAAAGCCCTTTGTGACGTTAAATTGCGAAGATCTAAAGTTTTCGTTAAAGGGCGTGTCCTTGGCGGCATCACAAATTTCAATGTCTCGCCATGGGAATAAAAGTTGTTGTAACTCAGCCATACAATGTCCGATCTGCCCCAAACTTCACACGTTCCATAAGAATCCAGGCCTGAACACATCTAAATACGAATATTTCATTATAATTAGAGCGCCACCTGCTGGCAACAGGAAATGACTTCTTTTACACTGACATAAACATGCAATGTCCGATCTGCACCAAACTTCACATATTTGGTAAGACTCCTGACCTGAAGAGATCTAAGTGACCATATTCATATAAATTCATAGCGCCACCTGCTGGCCACAGGAAATGACTTCTTTTACACTGACATAAACATGCAATGTCCAATCTGCACCAAACTTCACATATTTGGTAAGATTTCTGGCCTGAAGACATCTAAAGGCCAGAATTCAGATGTAATCATAGCGCCACCTGTTGACCACAGGATATATCATGCGTTACACTAACTCAAACATACCATGTTCAATCTGCACCAAAATTCATATGTTTGATAAAAGTACTGGTCTCATGATATCTACACGATAATGTTCAGTTAAAGACATAGCGCCACCTGCTGGCAACAGGAAATTATTTGTTTTACACTAACTTAAGCATGAAATGTCCAATGTGCACCAAACTTCACATATTTTGTAAGAGTCCTGCCCTGAAGACATTTAAAGGCTAATATTCAGATGTAACCATAGCGCCATCTGTTGACAACAGGATGTGTCAGGCTTTACACTAACTCAAACATATTATGTTCAATCCGCACCAAACTTCATATGTTCGATAAAGGTGCTAGCCTGAAGACATCTATATGTTAATGTTCAGTTATGGACATAGCGCCACCAGCAGGTTTGTTACATATAAATGACTTTGACATATTCCTCCATATTTGCATTTTTAAATGCATATTGCTCACTTTTCCCTGTCTTTCTAAAGCCACCGGTCGGCGGTGAACCGGGCGAGGTCCCTTCCATCGCTGCTTGCAGCTTTAATTAGGGACCGAGCACCGATGGTGCAGAGGACCCTATTGAATCTGCTCCGTTTATTATTAGGGACCGAGCACCGATGGTGCAGAGGACCCTATTGAATCTGCTCCAGTTTATTATTATTATTATTATTATTATTATTATTATTATTATTATTCTTCCTCTCCAAACTTAATCGCATTTTAGAGGGCCTAAACATGCTCGAAAAGTCAGGAAACTTTGCACACGCGTCAGAACTGGTGAAAATTTACGTCTGATATGGGTTTCAGAAGTAGGTGTGGCAAAATGGCTCGACAGCGCCACCTATAAATATTCAGCGGAGTGCGCATCGAGCTACGTTTCACGTACATGTACGAAAATCGGTACACTCATGTAACTTAACAATACCTACAAAAAAGTCTCTAGGTACGAAATCAGAAACCCAACAGGAAGTCGGTTATTTTGAATTTTCTCGTCATATTTTGTGTCATTTTTGCCATTTTCAGGTGTCATACATTAACGAACTCCTCCCAGAGATTTATTCGGATGAACACCAAAATTGGTCATTGTAATCTAAAGCCCTTTGTGACGTTAAATTGCGAAGATCTAGAGTTTTCATCGGAGGGCGTGTCCGTGGCGTCCTGTCAAATTTTGATGTTTCGCCATGAAACAGGAAGTTGTTATATCTCAGGCATGCTATGTCCGATCTGCACCAAACTTCACATGTTTGATAAGAATCCTGACCTGAAGAGATCTAAGTGACCATATTCAGTTATAGTCATAGCGCCACCTGCTGGCAACAGGAAGTGACATGTTTTACTCTGTAATTAACTCCTCCTAGAGATTTAATGACATCAACATAATATTTAGGTCAGTTTAATCTAAAGGCCTTTGTGATGTTAAATTGCGAAGAGCTTGAGTTTTCGCTAATGGGCGTGTCCTTGGCGGCATCACAAATTTCGATGTCTCGCCATGGGAATAAAAGTTGTTGTAACTCACCATGCAATAACCGATCTGCCCCAGACTTCACACGTTCGATAAGAATCCAGGTCTGAACACATATAAATATGAATATTCCATTATAATCAGAGCGCCACCTGCTGGCCACAGGAAATGACTTGATTTACACTAACTTAAACATGCAATGTCCAATCTGCACCAAACTTCACATATTTGGTAAGACTCCTGACCTGAAGAGATCTAAGTGACCATTTTCAGTTATAGTCATAGCGCCACCTGCTGGCAACAGGAAGTGACATGTTTTACTCTGTAACTAACTCCTCCTAGAGATTTAATGACATCAACATAATATTTAGGTCAGTCTAATCTAAAGGCCTTTGTGATGTTATATTGCGAAGAGCTTGAGTTTTCGCTAATGGGCGTGTCCATGGCGGCGTGACAAAATTCGATGTCTCGCCATGGGAATAGAAGCTGTTGTTACTCAGCCATAAAATGTCCGATCAGCCCCAAACTTCACACGTTTGATAAGAGCCATGGCCTGAAGACATCTACATGCCAATGTTTAGTTATAGACATAGCGCCACCTGCTGGCTACGGGAAATTAATTGTTTTATAGTAACTTAAATATGCAATGTCCAATCTGCACCAAACTTCACATATTTTGTAAGAGTCCTGCCCGGAAGACATTTAAAGGCCAATATTCAGATGTAACCATAGCGCCATCTGTTGACAACAGGATGTGTCAGGCTTTACACTAACTCAAACATACTATGTTCAATATGCACCAAACTTCATATGTTCGATAAAGGTGTTAGCCTGAAGACATCTATATGTTAATGTTCAGTTATGGACATAACGCCACCAACTGGAAGCAGGTTTGGCACATTTAAATGACTTTAACATATCCCTCTATATTTGCAATTTTAAATACATATTGCTCACCGTTTCCTGTCTTTCTGAAGCCACCGGTTGGCGGTGAGCCGGGTGCGAGGTCCCTTCCATCGCTGCTTGCAGCTTTAATTAGGGACCGAGCACCGATGGTGCGAGGACCCTATTGAATCTGCTCCGTTTATTATTATTATTATTATTATTATTATTATTATTATTCTTCTTCCTCTCCAAACTTAATCGCATTTTAGAGGGCCTAAACATGCTCGAAAAGTCTGGAAACTTTGCACACGCGTCAGAACTGGTGAAAATTTACGTCTGATATGGGTTTCAGAAGTAGGTGTGGCAAAATGGCTCGACAGCGCCACCTATAAATATTCAGCGGAGTGCGCATCGAGCTACGTTTCACGTACATGTACGAAAATCGGTACACTTATGTAACTTAACAATACCTACAAAAAAGTCTCTAGGTACAAAATCAGAAACCCAACAGGAAGTCGGTTATTTTGAATTTTCTCGTCATATTTTGTGTCATTTTTGCCATTTTCAGGTGTCATACTTTAACGAACTCCTCCCAGAGATTTATTCGGATGAACACCAAAATTGGTCATTGTAATCTAAAGCCCTTTGTGACGTTAAATTGCGAAGATCTAGAGTTTTCATCGGAGGGCGTGTCCGTGGCGTCCTGTCAAATTTTGATGTTTCGCCATGAAACAGGAAGTTGTTATATCTCAGGCATGCTATGTCCGATCTACACCAAACTTCACATGTTTGATAAGAATCCTGACCTGAAGAGATCTAAGTGACCATATTCAGTTATAGTCATAGCGCCACCTGCTGGCAACAGGAAGTGACATGTTTTACTCTGTAACTAACTCCTCCTAGAGATTTAATGACATCAACATAATATTTAGGTCAGTTTAATCTAAAGGCCCTTGTGATGTTAAATTGCGAAGGGCTTGAGTTTTCGCTAATGGGCGTGTCCTTGGCGGCATCACAAATTTCGATGTCTCGCCATGGGAATAAAAGTTGTTGTAACTCACCATGCAATAACCAATCTGCCCCAGACTTCACACGTTCGATAAGAATCCAGGTCTGAACACATATAAATATGAATATTCCATTATAATCAGAGCGCCACCTGCTGGCCACAGGAAATGACTTGATTTACACTAACTTAAACATGCAATGTCCAATCTGCACCAAACTTCACATATTTGGTAAGAATCTTGACCTGAAGAGATCTAAGTGACCATTTTCAGTTATAGTCATAGCGCCACCTGCTGGCAACAGGAAGTGACATGTTTTACTCTGTAACTAACTCCTCCTAGAGATTTAATGACATCAACATAATATTTAGGTCAGTCTAATCTAAAGGCCTTTGTGATGTTATATTGCGAAGAGCTTGAGTTTTCGCTAATGGGCGTGTCCATGGCGGCGTGACAAAATTCGATGTCTCGCCATGGGAATAGAAGCTGTTGTTACTCAGCCATAAAATGTCCGATCAGCCCCAAACTTCACACGTTTGATAAGAGCCATGGCCTGAAGACATCTACGTGCCAATGTTTAGTTATAGACATAGCGCCACCTGTTGGCTACGGGAAATTAATTGTTTTATAGTAACTTAAATATGCAATGTCCAATCTGCACCAAACTTCACATATTTTGTAAGAGTCCTGCCCGGAAGACATTTAAAGGCCAATATTCAGATGTAACCATAGCGCCATCTGTTGACAACAGGATGTGTCAGGCTTTACACTAACTCAAACATACTATGTTCAATCTGCACCAAACTTCATATGTTCGATAAAGGTGCTAGCCTGAAGACATCTATATGTTAATGTTCAGTTATGGACATAGCGCCACCAACTGGAAGCAGGTTTGGCACATTTAAATGACCTTAACATATCCCTCTATATTTGCAATTTTAAATACATATTGCTCACCGTTCCCTGTCTTTCTGAAGCCACCGGTTGGCGGTGAGCCGGGTGCGAGGTCCCTTCCATCGCTGCTTGCAGCTTTAATTAGGGACCGAGCACCGATGGTGCGAGGACCCTATTGAATCTGCTCCGTTTATTATTATTATTATTATTATTATTATTATTATTATTATTCTTCTTCTCCAAACTTAATCGCATTTTAGAGGGCCTAAACATGCTCGAAAAGTCTGGAAACTTTGCACACGCGTCAGAACTGGTGAAAATTTACGTCTGATATGGGTTTCAGAAGTAGGTGTGGCAAAATGGCTCGACAGCGCCACCTATAAATATTCAGCGGAGTGCGCATCGAGCTACGTTTCACGTACATGTACGAAAATCGGTACACTCATGTAACTTAACAATACCTACAAAAAAGTCTCTAGGTACAAAATCAGAAACACAACAGGAAGTCGGTTATTTTGAATTTTCTCGTCATATTTTGTGTCATTTTTGCCATTTTCAGGTGTCATACTTTAACGAACTCCTCCCAGAGATTTATTCGGATGAACACCAAAATTGGTCATTGTAATCTAAAGCCCTTTGTGACGTTAAATTGCGAAGATCTAGAGTTTTCATCGGAGGGCGTGTCCGTGGCGTCCTGTCAAATTTTGATGTTTCGCCATGAAACAGGAAGTTGTTATATCTCAGGCATGCTATGTCCGATCTACACCAAACTTCACATGTTTGATAAGAATCCTGACCTGAAGAGATCTAAGTGACCATATTCAGTTATAGTCATAGCGCCACCTGCTGGCAACAGGAAGTGACATGTTTTACTCTGTAACTAACTCCTCCTAGAGATTTAATGACATCAACATAATATTTAGGTCAGTTTAATCTAAAGGCCCTTGTGATGTTAAATTGCGAAGAGCTTGAGTTTTCGCTAATGGGCGTGTCCTTGGCGGCATCACAAATTTCGATGTCTCGCCATGGGAATAAAAGTTGTTGTAACTCACCATGCAATAACCAATCTGCCCCAGACTTCACACGTTCGATAAGAATCCAGGTCTGAACACATATAAATATGAATATTCCATTATAATCAGAGCGCCACCTGCTGGCCACAGGAAATGACTTGATTTACACTAACTTAAACATGCAATGTCCAATCTGCACCAAACTTCACATATTTGGTAAGAATCCTGACCTGAAGAGATCTAAGTGACCATTTTCAGTTATAGTCATAGCGCCACCTGCTGGCAACAGGAAGTGACATGTTTTACTCTGTAACTAACTCCTCCTAGAGATTTAATGACATCAACATAATATTTAGGTCAGTCTAATCTAAAGGCCTTTGTGATGTTATATTGCGAAGAGCTTGAGTTTTCGCTAATGGGCGTGTCCATGGCGGCGTGACAAAATTCGATGTCTCGCCATGGGAATAGAAGCTGTTGTTACTCAGCCATAAAATGTCCGATCAGCCCCAAACTTCACACGTTTGATAAGAGCCATGGCCTGAAGACATCTACGTGCCAATGTTTAGTTATAGACATAGCGCCACCTGTTGGCTACGGGAAATTAATTGTTTTATAGTAACTTAAATATGCAATGTCCAATCTGCACCAAACTTCACATATTTTGTAAGAGTCCTGCCCGGAAGACATTTAAAGGCCAATATTCAGATGTAACCATAGCGCCATCTGTTGACAACAGGATGTGTCAGGCTTTACACTAACTCAAACATACTATGTTCAATCTGCACCAAACTTCATATGTTCAATAAAGGTGCTAGCCTGAAGACATCTATATGTTAATGTTCAGTTATGGACATAGCGCCACCAACTGGAAGCAGGTTTGGCACATTTAAATGACTTTAACATATCCCTCTATATTTGCAATTTTAAATACATATTGCTCACCGTTTCCTGTCTTTCTGAAGCCACCGGTTGGCGGTGAGCCGGGTGCGAGGTCCCTTCCATCGCTGCTTGCAGCTTTAATTATTATTATTATTCTTCTTCTCCAAACTTAATCGTATTTTAGAGGGCCTAAACATGCTCGAAAAGTCAGGAAACTTTGCACACACATCAGAACTGGTGAAAATTTACGTCTGATATGGGTTTCAGGAGTAGGTGTGGCAAAATGGCTCGACAGCGCCACCTATAAATATTCAGCGGACTGCGCCTCGAGCTACGTTTCACGTACATGTACGAAAATTGGTACACTCATGTAACTTAACATTACCTACAAAAAAGTATCTTGGTACGAAATCAGAAACCAAACAGGAAGTCGGTTATTTTGAATTTTCTCATCATATTTTGTGTCATTTTTGCCATTTTCAGGTGTCATACTTTAACGAACTCCTCCCAGAGATATTTCCAGATGAACACCAAAATTGGTCATTGTAATCTAAAGCCCTTTGTGACGTTAAATTGCGAAGATCTAGAGTTTTCATCGGAGGGCGTGTCCGTGGCGTCCTGTCAAATTTTGATGTTTCGCCATGAAAGAGGAAGTTGTTATAACTCAGGCATGCTATGTCCGATCTACACCAAACTTCACATGTTTGATAAGAATCCTGACCTGAAGATATCTAAGTGACCATATTCAGTTATAGTCATAGCGCCACCTGCTGGCAACAGGAAGTGACATGTTTTACTCTGTAACTAACTCCTCCTAGAGATTTAATGACATCAACATACTATTTAGGTCAGTTTAATCTACAGGCCTTTGTGATGTTAAATTGCGAAGAGCTTAAGATTTCGCTAATGGGCGTGTCCTTGGCGGCATCACAAATTTCGATGTCTCACCATGGGAATATAAGCTGTTGTTACTCAGCCATAAAATGTCCGATCTGTCCCAGACTTCACATGTTCGATAAGAATCCAGGCCTGAACACATCTAAATACGAATATGCCATTATAATCAGAGCGCCACCTGCTGGCAACAGGAAATGACTTGTTTTACACTAACGTAAACATGCAATGTCCAATCTGCACCAAACTTCACATATTTGTTAAGACTCCGGACTTGAAGAGATCTACATGACCATATTCAGTTATAGACATAGCGCCACCTGCTGGCAACAGGAAGTGACATCTTTTACTCTGTAACTAACTCCTCCTAGAGATTTAATGACATCAACATAATATTTAGGTCAGTTTAATCTAAAGGCCTTTGTGATGTTAAATTGCGAAGAGCTTGAGCTTTCACTAATGGGCGTGACCATGGCGGCGTGACAAAATCCGATGTCTCGCTATGGGAATAGAAGCTGTTGTTACTCAGCCATAAAATGTCCAATCTGCCCCAAACTTCACACGTTTGATAAGAGCCATGGCCTGAAGACATCTACGTGCCAATGTTTCGTTATAGACATAGCGCCACCTGCTGGCTACAGGAAATTACTTGTTTTACACTAACTCAATCATACCATGTTCAATCTGCACCAAACTTCATATGTTTGATAAAAGTATTGGTCTGAAGATATCCGAATGCCAATGTTCAGTTAAAGACATAGCGCCACCTGCTGGCAACAGGTTTGGCACATATAAATGACTTTGATACATTCCTCTATACTTACCTTTTTAAATGCATATTGCTCACCGTTCCCTGTCTTTCTGAAGCCACCGGTCGGCGGTGCCGGGTGCGAGGTCCCTTCCATCGCTGCTTGCAGCTTTAATTAGGGACCGAGCACCGATGGTGCAGAGGACCCTATTGAATCTGCTCTGTTTATTATTATTATTATTATTATTCTTCTTCCTCTCCAAACTTAATCGCATTTTAGAGGGCCTAAACATGCTCGAAAAGTCAGGAAACTTTGCACACGCGTCAGAACTGGTGAAAATTTACGTCTGATATGGGTTTCAGGAGTAGGTGTGGCAAAATGACTCGACAGCGCCACCTATAAATATTCAGCGGAGTGCGCATCGAGCTACGTTTCACGTACATGTACGAAAATCGGTACACTAATGTAACTTAACAATACCTACAAAAAAGTCTCCAGCTACGAAATCAGAAACCCAACAGGAAGTCGGCTATTTTGAATTTTCTCGTCATATTTTGTGTCATTTTTGCCATTTTCAGGTGTCATACTTTAACGAACTCCTCCCAGAGATTTATTCAGATGAACACCAAAATTGGTCATTGTAATCAAAGCCCTTTGTGACGTTAAATTGCGAAGATCTAGAGTTTTCATCGGAGGGCGTGTCCGTGGCGTCCTGTCAAATTTTGATGTTTCGCCATGAAACAGGAAGTTGTTATATCTCAGGCATGCTATGTCCGATCTACACCAAACTTCACACGTTTGATAAGAATCCTGACCTGAAGAGATCTAAGTGACCATATTCAGTTATAGTCATAGCGCCACCTGCTGGCAACAGGAAGTGACATGTTTTACTCTGTAACTAACTCCTCCTAGAGATTTAATGATATAAACATAATATTTAGGTCAGTCTAAACTAAAGGCCTTTGTGATGTTAAATTGCGAAGATCTAGAGTTTTCGTTAAAGGGCGTGTCCATGGCGGCATCACAAATTTCGATGTCTCGCCATGGGAATAAAAGTTGTTGTAACTCAGCCATACAATGTCCGATCTGCCCCAGACTTCACACGTTCGATAAGAATCCAGGCCTGAACACATCTAAATACGAATATTACATTATAATTAGAGCGCCACCTGCTGGCAACAGGAAATGACTTCTTTTACACTATCTTAAACATGCAATGTCCAATCTGCACCAAACTTCACACTTTTGATAAAAATATTGGTCTGAAGATATCTAAATGCCAATGTTCAGTTAAAGATATAGTGCCACCTGCTGGCAACAGCAAATTACTTCTTTTAAACTAACTCAAGCATTCAATGTCCAATCTGCACCAAAATTCACGTATTTGGTAAGAGCCCTGACCTGAAGATATCTAAAGGCCAAAATTCAGATATAATCATAACGCCACCTGCTGACAACAGGATATATCATGCTTTAAACTAACTCAAACATACCATGTTCAATCTGCACCAAACTTCATATGTTTGATAAAAGTATTGGTCTGAAGACATCTACATGCCAATGTTTAGTTATAGACATAGCGCCACCTGGTGGCTACAGGAAATTACTTGTTTTACACCAACTTAAACATGCATTGTCCAATCTGCACCAAACTTCACATATTTGGTAAGATTCCTGGCCTGAAGACATCTAAAGGCCAATATTCCGATGTAATCATAGCGCCACCTGTTGACAACAGGATGTGTCAGGATTTACACTAACTCAAACATACTATGTTCAATCTGCACCAAACTTCATATGTTTGATAAAAGTGCTAGACTGAAGACATCTTCATGTTAATGTTCAGTTATGGACATAGCGCCACCAGCTGGCAGCAGGTTTGACACATATAAATGACTATGACACGTTCCTCTATATTTACCTTTTTAAATGCATATTGCTCACCGTTCCCTGTCTTTCTGAAGCCACCGGTTGGCGGTGCTGGGTGCGAGGTCCCTTCCATCGCTGCTTGCAGCTTTAATTATTAGGGACCGAGCACCGATGGTGCAGAGGACCCTATTGAATCTGCTCCGTTTATTATTATTATTATTATTATTATTATTATTATTATTATTATTCTTCTCCAAACTTAATCGCATTTTAGAGGGCCTAAACATGCTCGAAAAGTCAGGAAACTTTGCACACGCATCAGAACTGGTGAAAATGTATGTCTGATATGGGTTTCAGGAGTAGGTGTGGCAAAATGGCTCGACAGCGCCACCTATAAATATTCAGTGGAGTGCGCCTCGAGCTACGTTTCACGTACATGTACGAAAATCGGTACACTGATGTAACTTAACAATACCTACAAAAAAGTCTCCAGCTACGAAATCAGAAACCCAACAGGAAGTCGGCTATTTTGAATTTTCTCGTCATATTTTGTGTAATTTTTGCCATTTTCAGGTGTCATACTTTAACGAACTCCTCCCAGAGATATTTCCAGATGAACACCAAAATTGGTCATTGTAATCTAAAGCCCTTTGTGACGTTAAATTGCGAAGATCTAGAGTTTTCACCGGAGGGCGTGTCCGTGGCGTCCTGTCAAATTTTGATGTTTCGCCATGAAACAGGAAGTTGTTATATCTCAGGCATGCTATGTCCGATCTACACCAAACTTCACATGTTTGATAAGAATCCTGACCTGAAGAGATCTAAGTGACCATATTCAGTTATAGTCATAGCGCCACCTGCTGGCAACAGGAAGTGACATGTTTTACTCTGTAACGAACTCCTCCTAGAGATTTAATGACATCAACATAATATTTAGGTCAGTTTAATCTAAAGGCCTTTGTGATGTTAAATTGCGAAGAGCTTGAGCTTTCACTAATGGGCGTGTCCTTGGCGGCATCACAAATTTCGATGTCTCGCCATGGGAATAAAAGTTGTTGTAACTCAGCCATGCAATAACAGATCTGCCCCAGACTTCACACGTTCGATAACAGTCCAGCCTTGAACACATCTAAATACGAATATTCCATTATAATCAGAGCGCCACCTGCTGACCACAGGAAATGACTTGATTTACACTAACTTAAACATGCAATGTCCAATCTGCACCAAACTTCACATATTTGGTAAGACTCCTGACCTGAAGAGATCTAAGTGACCATATTCATATAAATTCATAGCGCCACCTGCTGGCAACAGGAAGTGATATGTTTTACTCTGTAACTAACTCCTCCTAGAGATTTAATGACATCAACATAATATTTAGGTCAGTCTAATCTAAAGGCCTTTGTGATGTTATATTGCGAAGAGCTTGAGTTTTCGCTAATGGGCGTGACCATGGCGGCGTGACAAAATTCGATGTCTCGCCATGGGAATAGAAGCTGTTGTTACTCAGCCATAAAATGTCCAATCTGCCCCAAACTTCACACGTTTGATAAGAGCCATGGCCTGAAGACATCTACGTGCCAATGTTTAGTGATAGACATAGCGCCACCTGCTGGCTACAGGAAATTACTTGTTTTACACTAACTCAAGCATGCAATGTCCACTCTGCCCCGAACTACACACGTTTGATAAGAGCCATGGCCTGAAGACATCTAAGTGCCAATGTTTAGTTAAAGACATAGCGCCACCTGCTGACAACAGGATATGTCATGCTTTGCACTAACTCAGCCATAAAATATCCGATCTGCCCCAAACTTCACAGGTTTGATAAGAGCCATGGCCTGAAGACATCTACGTGCCAATGTTTAGTTATAGACATAGCGCCACCTGCTGGCTACAGGAAATTACTTGTTTTACACCAACTTAAACATGCATTGTCCAATCTGCACCAAACTTCACATATTTGGTAAGATTCCTGGCCTGAAGACATCTAAAGGCCAATATTCAAATGTAATCATAGCGCCACCAGCTGGCAGCAGGTTTGACACATATAAATGACTATGACACGTTCCTCTATATTTACCTTTTTAAATGCTTATTGCTCACCGTTCCCTGTCTTTCTGAAGCCACCGGTCGGCGGTGCTGGGTGCGAGGTCCCTTCCATCGCTGCTTGCAGCTTTAATTATTATTATTATTCTTCTTCTCCAAACTTAATCGCATTTTAGAGGGCCTAAACATGCTCGAAAAGTCAGGAAACTTTGCACACGCATCAGAACTGGTGAAAATTTACGTCTGATACGGGTTTCAGGAGTAGGTGTGGCAAAATGGCTCGACAGCGCCACCTATAAATATTCAGCGGAGTGCGCCTCGAGCTACGTTTCACGTACATGTACGAAAATTGGTACACTCATGTAACTTAACATTACCTACAAAAAAGTATCTTGGTACGAAATCAGAAACCAAACAGGAAGTTGGTTATTTTGAATTTTCTCATCATATTTTGTGTCATTTTTGCCATTTTCAGGTGTCATACTTTAACGAACTCCTCCCAGAGATATTTCCAGATGAACACCAAAATTGGTCATTGTAATCTAAAGCCCTTTGTGACGTTAAATTGCGAAGATCTAGAGTTTTCACCGGAGGGCGTGTCCGTGGCGTCCTGTCAAATTTTGATGTTTCGCCATGAAACAGGAAGTTGTTATATCTCAGGCATGCTATGTCCGATCTACACCAAACTTCACATGTTTGATAAGAATCCTGACCTGAAGAGATCTAAGTGACCATATTCAGTTATAGTCATAGCGCCACCTGCTGGCAACAGGAAGTGACATGTTTTACTCTGTAACTAACTCCTCCTAGAGATTTAATGACATCAACATAATATTTAGGTCAGTTTAATCTAAAGGCCTTTGTGATGTTAAATTGCGAAGAGCTTGAGCTTTCACTAATGGGCGTGTCCTTGGCGGCATCACAAATTTCGATGTCTCGCCATGGGAATAAAAGTTGTTGTAACTCAGCCATGCAATAACAGATCTGCCCCAGACTTCACACGTTCGATAACAGTCCAGCCTTGAACACATCTAAATACGAATATTCCATTATAATCAGAGCGCCACCTGCTGGCCACAGGAAATGACTTGATTTACACTAACTTAAACATGCAATGTCCAATCTGCACCAAACTTCACATATTTGGTAAGACTCCTGACCTGAAGAGATCTAAGTGACCATATTCATATAAATTCATAGCGCCTCCTGCTGGCAACAGGAAGTGATATGTTTTACTCTGTAACTAACTCCTCCTAGAGATTTAATGACATCAACATAATATTTAGGTCAGTCTAATCTAAAGGCCTTTGTGATGTTATATTGCGAAGAGCTTGAGTTTTCGCTAATGGGCATGACCATGGCGGCGTGACAAAATTCGATGTCTCGCCATGGGAATAGAAGCTGTTGTTACTCAGCCATAAAATGTCCAATCTGCCCCAAACTTCACACGTTTGATAAGAGCCATGGCCTGAAGACATCTACGTGCCAATGTTTAGTGATAGACATAGCGCCACCTGCTGGCTACAGGAAATTACTTGTTTTACACTAACTCAAGCATGCAATGTTCAATCTGCACCAAACTACACACGTTTGATAAGAGCCATGGCCTGAAGACATCTAAGTGCCAATGTTTAGTTAAAGACATAGCGCCACCTGCTGACAACAGGATATGTCATGCTTTGCACTAACTCAGCCATAAAATATCCGATCTGCCCCAAACTTCACAGGTTGATAAGAGCCATGGCCTGAAGACATCTACGTGCCAATGTTTAGTTATAGACATAGCGCCACCTGCTGGCTACAGGAAATTACTTGTTTTACACCAACTTAAACATTGCATTGTCCAATCTGCACCAAACTTCACATATTTGGTAAGATTCCTGGCCTGAAGACATCTAAAGGCCAATATTCAGATGTAATCATAGCGCCACCAGCTGGCAGCAGGTTTGAGACATATAAATGACTATGACACGTTCCTCTATATTTACCTTTTTAAATGCTTATTGCTCACCGTTCCCTGTCTTTCTGAAGCCACCGGTCGGCGGTGCTGGGTGCGAGGTCCCTTCCATCGCTGCTTGCAGCTTTAATTTATTAGGGACCGAGCACCGATGGTGCAGAGGACCCTATTGAATCTGCTCCGTTTATTATTATTATTATTATTCTTCTTCCTCTCCAAACTTAATCTTATTTTAGAGGGCCTAAACATGCTCGAAAAGTCAGGAAACTTTGCACACACGTCAGAATTGGTGAAAATTTACGTCTGATATGGGTTTCAGAAGTAGGTGTGGCAAAATGGCTCGACAGCGCCACCTATAAATATTCAGCGGAGTGCGCCTCGAGCTACGTTTCACGTACATGTACGAAAATCGGTACACTTATGTAACTTAACAATACCTACAAAAAAGTCTCCAGGTATGAAATCAGAAAACCAAACAGGAAGTCGGCTATTTTGAATTTTCTCGTCATATTTTGTGTCATTTTTGCCATTTTCAGGTGTCATACTTTAACGAACTCCTCCCAGAGATTTATTCAGATGAACACCAAAATTGGTCAGTGTAATCTAAAGCCCTTTGTGACGTTAAATTGCGAAGATCTAGAGTTTTCATCGGAGGGCGTGTCCGTGGCGTCCTGTCAAATTTTGATGTTTCGCCATGAAACAGGAAGTTGTTATATCTCAGGCATGCTATGTCCGATCTACACCAAACTTCACACGTTTGATAAGAATCCTGACCTGAAGAGATCTAAGTGACCATATTCAGTTATAGTCATAGCGCCACCTGCTGGCAACAGGAAGTGAAATGTTTTACTCTGTAACTAACTCCTCCTAGAGATTTAATGACATAAACATAATATTTAGGTCAGTCTAACCTAAAGGCCTTTGTGATGTTAAATTGCGAAGATCTAGAGTTTTCGTTAAAGGGCGTGTCCATGGCGGCATCACAAATTTCGATGTCTCGCCATGGGAATAAAAGTTGTTGTAACTCAGCCATACAATGTCCGATCTGCCCCAGACTTCACACGTTCGATAAGAATCCAGGCCTGAACACATCTAAATACGAATATTACATTATAATTAGAGCGCCACCTGCTGGCAACAGGAAATGACTTCTTTTACACTATCTTAAGCATGCAAAGTCCAATCTGCACCAAACTTCACACTTTTGATAAAAATATTGGTCTGAAGATATCTAAATTGCCAATGTTCAGTTAAAGATATAGCGCCACCAGCTGGCAACAGCAAATTACTTCTTTTAAACTAACTTAAGCATTCAATGTCCAATCTGCACCAAAATTCACGTATTTGGGTAAGAGCCCTGACCTGAAGATATCTAAAGGCCAAATTCAGATATAATCATAGCGCCGCCTGCTGACAACAGGATATATCAATGCTTTACACTAACTCAAACTACTATGTCAATCTGCACCAAATTTCATATGTTTTGATAAAAGTATTGGTCTGAAGACATCTACATGCCAATGTTTAGTTATAGACATAGCGCCACCTGGTGGCTACAGGAAATTACTTGTTTTACACCAACTTAAACATGCATTGTCCAATCTGCACCAAACTTCACATATTTGGTAAGATTCCTGGCCTGAAGACATCTAAAGGCCAATATTCAGATGTAATCATAGCGCCACCTGTTGACAACAGGATGTGTCAGGCTTTATACTAACTCAAACATACCATGTTCAATCTGCACCAAACTTCACATGTTCGATAACAGTGCTAGCCTGAAGACATCTACATGTTAATGTTCACTTATGGACATAGCGCCACCAGCTGGCAGCAGGTTTGGTACGTATAAATGACTTTGACATATTCCTCTATATTTACCTTTGTAAATGCATATTGCTCACCGTTCCCTGTCATTCTGAAGCCACCGGTCGGCGGTGCCGGGTGCGAGGTCCCTTCCATCGCTGCTTGCAGCTTTAATTAGGGACCGAGCACCGATGGTGCGAGGACCCTATTGAATCTGCTCCGTTTATTATTCTTATTCTTCTTCTTCTTCTTCTTCTTCTTCTTCTTCTTCTTCTTCTCCAAACTTAATCGCATTTTAGAGGGCCTAAACATGCTCGAAAAGTCAGGAAACTTTGCACACGCGTCAGAACTGGTGAAAATTTACGTCTGATATGGGTTTCAGGAGTAGGTGTGGCAAAATGGCTCGACAGCGCCACCTATAAATATTCAGCGGAGTGCGCCTCGAGCTACGTTTCACGTACATGTACGAAAATCGGTACACTTATGTAACTTAACAATACCTACAAAAAAGTCTCCAGGTACGAAATCAAAAACCCAACAGGAAGTCGGCTATTTTGAATTTTCTCGTCATATTTTGTGTCATTTTTGCCATTTTCAGGTGTCATACTTTAACGAACTCCTCCCAGAGATTTATTCAGATGAACACCAAAATTGGTCAGTGTAATCTAAAGCCCTTTGTGACGTTAAATTGCGAAGGTCTAGAGTTTTCATCGGAGGGCGTGTCCGTGGCGTCCTGTCAAATTTTGATGTTTCGC